>JBBCBC010000001.1:11272173-11527252 GCA_037126765.1 Stenogyne calaminthoides
TCAATCTAAATTAAAATTAGGATGGAGGGAATATGATTTTCCATAGGAGATGGCTTTTCTGGAAACCATAATTTTCATAAGGTCATATATACACTGAAGGAATCAATAGTGAGAATAAAATGAAATGACTTTTAATAACTTGAGATTAGATAATAATCACATTGAGTCTAGTGAATGGGATTGTCAATCAACAATCCATTGATGAGGACATGAAATAAAGGAACAAGTAGGATTTTGTTGGCTTGAGAAATACACTGTAGGTTCACAAAAAGGTGGTCCTAAACTACAGTGGAATATATAGTTATTAATTTTTAAATTTTTTTTGGAATATGAAGTAGTTGTATGAGATAATTATTAGAGAGAAAAACACATATGTTAGTGTCTATATTATGGTCCTCTTGTTCGTACTAGCTAAGAGAACATGGTTCTCATTAGTCATTAGTATATATTCCTCACGCTACCCAATTTTAATCTCTCACTTCAATTGTATTTCATCTTATCGTCATCTAATACAGATACCCAAAACCCAATATAAAAAGAAAGATTCGTGTACATCAAAACACTTTTTTAGCTGGGTAATTTAATCTCTATTCTCAAATACTAGCATATTTATTATTCTAGGAGTACTTAGTTTGTACACATTTGGATGTATAGTTATTATTATTTTTTTATCAGAAAAAATATTTCATTCCATTTGGGTATTAAGAGATACCCATAAAAGAATACAAAGTTTGGACACCAGCTTTGCAACATCAATAACAGTAGCAATCAAGGTCTAAGCTGCTAATTTAACGCCTAGGCAAAATTATAATAACATGTTACTTTAGAATGGGATTTGGATGTATCACCCAGTCTGCATACATTTGCAGATTACTCTGATTACAGTAAGCCATCTTTCAGTTCCAGATTCTTGATTTCAGTTCTTCCAAAAGGGGGTTTAGCTGAGGTCTTTCATTTCGAAAGATTATCGAGTTTCAAGCTTTCCATAATAACCATAACGCGAATGCCTAGCCTAATGAAAATTACAACACCCAAACAGACATAAATTGTGCATATAACATCACTATGTGAGAATTATTGATTCTACGAGTTAAGGGATGTGAATGGGACGGGTCTAAAACGGGTTTCAAAATCTACCGGGCAATTGGATCACCGTCTGTAAACAATCCAAAAAATAAAAATAAAAATTCATTTTAACATCAAATATATAAAATATAAGAGTACTGATTTGAACTGAATTTAAACTTTACACAAAATATTTATTTATAATATGAAGCAACATACAGAAAGAAAATTGAAAGTTACCCTTTCCGAAACATTAAAATTTTGTATATAATGATTTTAATTCGAGTGGAATTCTTGAATAAGCTATACAAAAGTTGAATGAGAATTAGGGGAACACGATTCCTTGAGATATGGCTTCCAATTAGTTATTGACCAATGCTTTTTTGCTGGGAGCAAGTGCTTGTATATCTTTCACTCCACTGTTTCAGTCCCATCAATTAAACATCCATATTCATTATATTAATTTAATTTCTCAATTCCATTTTTCATGTATTTTATTTTCTTATAATTTACTATTTGGATTTTAACACTTACTATTGAGATGATTACATAATTAATTTGGATCATTAATTCATGATCCATCTAAGCTTTAAATATAAAATGGAATACTAAAAAACTGTTACATGTGATGTGATTTAATGTCACTTTTCATATGCAATCATGTGTTCCATCTTTTGAATCATTATCGCATGTTAATAATTTATTTAATCTTTCACATGTCTTGTAAGTATCTACATTACATGAAATTCAAAGTGAAATGTCAAAATTGTTGCAGGTAATATCATTCTTTATTTATAATATAGACATAACATTATGCTATATACTCTAGTTTTCAATAATAATGCCCGCCTTTTTTAGTTATATTCTGCATCATTAATTTCTTGTACATATGAAATTCAGTGCTCTCTTCAATTATTATTATTTTCATGGCCAAATCTTACACGCCTCTCAAACTGATTCCTTTTTGTACCATGAATAGTGCTACCTTTTCACTTGGCCTATGTTTGCCACGAGTTTTCAGTCACAAACTTAGGGCTTTAGTATGACTTGATAATAGTAATGATAATGAATATATTAAGGGGTATTTGATTTACGAGACTGGATTGATTAGGTGTGATAAGATTGAGTGGGAATGAGTAAAATTTGATTGATTTGACTGGATTTGTTGAATCAAAATATTTGTTTGGATTGTAGGATTAAATTGATAGATTAAATGAGATATCTATTGAAATGTCATAAACACCCTTAAATTGAATTGAAACAACCACACTTCATTCTTGTGAATCTATTCAAACAATAGAAGGACAATTTGTAATATTGCATGAGATGTGTTCTATCCCACCTTTCACATGTGATTGACATATCCCTCCATGGAGGGATTTTGTACATTTTATACCCGGACTTGAAGTATATCATGGACTCTCATCCCGCAAACCAAACGGTAGATTAGTTGGGATTAAAATCTTAATCATGGCCTATCCCGATCAATCTCGTGAACCAAACGGGGCCTAAGTGATCAATCACTTTTGAGTTATTGATTCTATTGTTATTGTTGATTAAAACATCAACAATTAACATCATTTAAAGATGGTTGAGTCAGAATGAAATTAGGTAATAAAAGTGGAATAACAATTATTTTCTTCTATTTTCAATATGGGGTATCAGAACTATCAAACAATATTAATAAAAATAATTCACATTACCCTCCTCCACTATCCCCAATCAAGCGAACTTGAATTTGAAATCTAGCTACAACTTTCAAGTCACACTTGTTCTCATTTTAATTTTTAATGAATCTCACCTACTAAAGTGTCGCATCTTATATTTATTTTCCTAATAACACTACTCCAATTATTAAACACTTTTTTCCCTCAAAATATAGTAATACAACACTACATATTTTTCAGGTATATATTCATATGGCATCCCAACAAAATTTTATTATACACAGTCTTATAATCAACGTACATTTTAACTGTACTTCATTTTTTATTTCTCAATTTTTTTCGAAGTTATATATGGTTACTCCTGCCGCACTTAACTATAGTATATATTAATCCGCTTCTCCTTACACAAGTAAATGATCACATTATATACAGCCGGATGACAAATTATTTTGGTCAACTTTTGTGTGTGATCATGAAGTTGATTGCAGCATAAATCCTTTTTCCAATTTAGAATCCCTATACTCGTATTCTTTTCTTTACTTTGGGGATTGCATAATTTAATTCAATCATTCATTCAAACTATTCAAATTCCAAAACCAGTTCACACTTTCACAATTCACCTATCTTTCTTGATTTTCCTAGACATTGGATTACTTTAAATATCCTCTCGGGTGACAAAACCAAATTTATGGTTGTGCTTGAAATAATAATTTTTGACTAATTAATTATTTAATTACGATATACTGGAAGTGAAATATGTTTTCTGGTAAAGAAAAGAAAAGTAACCACGAATTCACATGCTGTGTATGTGGGAGGTAGGGTCCACGTGAAAATCATAAAAAAAGTACAATCAAAGTTTTTTGATCCAAAAAAGCAAGCCCATGTCTCATGAGTCATGAACAAATCATATCTTGAGAAAATAAAAGTTGAAATTTGTACTAGGTCATGTTATATATATTGACACCCACGAAATTACTTGTATACAAAAGGGTGGGTCTCATGTGACTTTAGGTCTTGTGGCCATCTTACTCATAGTCTTTTTAAAAGCGTCTTACTATATAAAATAAAACGCGTGATTATTCCAATGAATCATGCAACTATGTTCCCATATTAACAGTTGCAATTTTACGTATAAATAAATCGTGACTTTTCAAAGATAACAAGTTGCACGCTTTTAAAATGCACTATGAGTGAACTTGCAATCTTACCCGCATATCTGAGACCTATCCTCAGATACAATAGGAGTACTATTTTATAGCTCTGTTTAATTGTATGTATACATGTAGCTAAAAAAGGTGAACATATTGATACAAATGTATGTATAAAGCAATTTATTAGGGGTTAATAGTCACACCCTTGAATATTATTTAGTAGATAAATTTATTTATTAAATAGGTGGAGGTTGCCCACTAGTAGACGATGAGTTCTGATCTCCTGAATTAATCGGTCATTGGTTTGGATACCGAATTATAAAAAAATTAAATAGATGGAGGTTGGGCAAGGAGAGTCGAGAAAAGCATGTACAGTCAGTGTTGAATCCAAAAAATTTAAATAGGGTATGCACAATTGTGTGAATACTAAAATATATTTTAAAATCATTCCATTTAAAATAAAAAGTAAGTCCTAAAAAAATATTAATATAAAAACAATAGGCAAGTTAGAACTTGAAAACATATAGTAATATTAAAAATGACAATTAAAAAAAAATTATCTAACAAAAAATTACAATTGTTCTCGATGAGTTCTCATACTTTGAAAGTGGTACAAAATATTATATCATGTTTTTACAAACACGTCTATCTTTATATATATATATATATATATAAGTAACTAAGCAATCACTCAAAATTTAATTTATGAGGTTATTCCACAATTTACTTTACATAATTGACAAAAACTCATACGCGGTTTTAATGCATAAGATAGGCTACAACCTAGCACAAATCACACTTCCCCTCCCAAAGAGTTAAAGCGTCAATGCCCAAATTATGCCCCGTCTCACCGTGAGACCGTCTCATACAAATGTAACTTCATATAATTAGTCATTACTATGAATATTTTTTTCACACTTACAGTTGGTATACGAATGCATACCCTCTTTCCACACTTTTAATATTATTTAAATTAAATACTAAATATAATATGTATAGTAATTTTTGGGAAGTGCATACCTTTTAACCATGTTGTATCCGCCTCTGTGTACAGTGATTAAAGTCACATCTCACACATATACGTACTCATATAATTTTATAATAAAACGCAAAGTTTAAAATTTCAATTACGTACATAGACTAAAAAAAACCTATATACATGTTACCTATACATAATACGTATGATAATTTGGATCCTAAGTTATTGGAAGATTTGTTTAGGGTAAATTGTGTCAAATTCCCATATGGTTTGAAAAATTGATGTCAAAGCACTTTGTGCTTTAAAAATTGTGTGAAACTCTCTTGTGGTTTTATAAATATGACCTAAAACCCCTATTTTTTTTTTTTTTTATATAATGGAAAGTGTATTACACACTTGCTTTTTAAGGAGTGTTTTCAAACAATACTCAATAGTGTAGAAGTGTGTTTTTGGGAAATTGGTGTGACCCAATTTTTCCAAAAAAAAACACTTCTTGAATCAATTAAGAAATCCAAAACACCCCCTTAGTGTTTTTTTCCAGCCTTTTTGTTGGAAAACAACATAATTAACCTCCATTGACTATATTAAAGGGGGTTTTAACGTCAAACCTTCATATTTTTACAATATAAAATTTTTATATAATTATTTAATTGTAAAAATATGAAGATTTGACATCAAAATCACCTTTAATATAGTTAATGGAGGGTAATTCAATCATTTTTCAACAAAAAAAGTGAAAAAAATAACACTAAAAAGCGAGTGTGTAATAAATTTTTCATTATCTCAATAAAAATGAGGGTTTCACGCCATAGTAAAAAAGCACAAGCGGTTCCACACCATATTTATAAAAACACAAGGGGTTTTACACAATTTTTAAAGCAAGGGGGGTTTTGACATCGATTTTGCAAACCACATAGGGGTTTGTCGCAATTTACTTGATTTTTTTACTTCTTGAAACGTGGCCTCCATGAAATATATATATATATATATATCTAATCATGTAAGATTAAATTCTTGTTCTTGCATAAAGCTGGCCTCTAAAGGTGAAATTAGGTTGAACACATAAATATATTACAGAGAAAATCAATTAATTATAGTAGATTCTCCTCTCTTTTCCAACTGAATATTATTACGATCTGTCTCAATAAATAGGGACATAAAAAAGAGAGGAAAAAAATGATGCCAAAGGGAGAAAAAAGGCATAAGGAAAGCCATTACTATTGCTTCTTACATGTGAAGTTGTGAACCTAATCCAGAAGTTGCTAGTCTTTTCCTATTGTTTGGTTTCTTCCCTTTCTGAAATTTTAGCCATCCAATTTCCACCTTTTCTTGCCAACCATCCTTTCCTTTTCATGTTTGTTTTAAGACATTCAAGCTTAGACAAAAACTCGTATCACGAGACGATCTTATATACGAGACTAACACAAATCAACATTCTAATTATATCCCGTCTCACCGTGAGACTGTCTCAAGCAAGTATATATGCCTCATCTCATGAATTTAATTAGCAGGTGCATATAGAAATTTTGAGAGTCTTGTTTTTTGTAAGAGTGATGATAAGCAGGGACAGATACATACTCTCGTCACAAGAGGAAGAAATTTTTCAAAAAGTAAGAGAGAGGAAATATTTATCCCAACAGATGCCAAATGAAAGTATAATTGAATTTTTTTTTATATATTTAAAAAAAAAAAAATTCCAAAAGGCCTCTAGGGCCCTAACCCTAAGCTGCATAAGGTGGGTCCATCTAAGGTGGCGATCGTTTTTATATTTGTATATAATTAAGCAAGCTAAAAATAAATTCGAAATGATTCCCATCGCACTAGGGCCTAACGAGGCATAAAGGCACAAATACTGGGGCCCAACATGTGGCTTCTAGAACTAGCGCATATCTGCACAAATATGAAATTTGTCACTTTTTATCACATACAAATGATAAAGAATTGTATGAGATGTTTCTCATACATTGCGGGTTCCGATCAGATATATTATAAGTATAATATCTGGATTTATAATCCTGACCGCATCATATTTTGAATTAGAATTGGATATGTAAATATTAAAATATCATTTCATCTCATACATAAAAGACCTCATGCAAAAGTTCCTCATTTAAGAAATTGAAATCCCAGCATTCGTGTATGTTTTTTTTAACTTTTTGAGGAAAAAAGATACTGCATGAATACAATTTTTTTCGGTTTTGATACATTGTTTTTGTTATATATATTAAATGTTTGACACATATATAAAATTGTGTGAGTGAAAAAGGTTATTTCTATGCTACACTACATTCAGGTGCGGACGAAGAAATTTATTCCAGCCAAGAGATATATAAAAAAAAAATTTATATTAATAATACCAGTAGGAGCCTAAATAATTGAGATGAAAATAAAGAGTAGATTTCTGATGAAAATTATTCATAGTATAAAATTTATACCATTACGATTATAAATTAACGGATTTGATCATATGTCCGCAAATGGACATAAACTTATATGCCCACCATTTATGTGGCGTAACACATATGCAATGTCTCCATCATCATTTAATGAGTTTCTTTAATTAACTCAATCTCCACATTTATATAATATTTGATCTCATTTCATTAATTAAATCAAATATCTTAACTTTTTTTTTCTATTAAAATAATTAACATGCGTTTTTATTAATTTTTACTTTACATTTTTCTCTATTTTTTCAAATATTCCTTTCATCTTATATTTATTTTTCTTCTTGCGATTTATCTTTATATATATATATATATATATATATATATATATTATATATAACCCAATATCTGATTTTTTATGGAACCAGATTAATGAGGTGTCATGTCAACTCATAATCCACATAATTAATTCTATTTAAATAAATTATAGAATATTTTATAATAAATTATACCATAAACCCTAAATCATGAACCATTCGGGTCGTGTGTATCATGAACCACTCGGGCCAAATTCGGGTCTGGCTGGGTTGGGTTCAACAGTGTAGCGTAAAAAGAATCAGAGAAAAGTGAGCATTTTTTTCCATCAATTCGCATGCCAAATGTCAGAATGGGTGAAGTAATATTGATGTAAAGTAATATTGGGGGTGGAAGGATGGGTGAGGAATATGTAACTTTATTTTTGAGCTTAAAAGTTATAAATAGCTTATTTTAACATTATAAATCGTTTAAATTTTGTTTTTCTAAAAAAATTCACAAAACTTATAAACTCTTTAAAAGAGCTTATAAGCTGAAACAGAGCAAGTGTTGTTTCCTGTGATTTATATAGGACTAGCTCTCTCCACTCCTATATTACTCAATTTCATCAAATAACATTTTCTCCTGTTGCTCTCTCTCAATTTTAATAGCTAGTTTTTGGTCTTGTTGAAGCCTTTTTGAGTCGATTTCCGAGTTTTTTTTTTTATAAGATGGGCAGCACAAAGGGTATCAGTCTTGAGGAGATAAAGAATGAAGCTGTTGATTTGGTTTGTATCTATTATTATATATACATCATTTGCATTCTCTTCATGTCTACACAAATATTGGGTATGCATGTTATTGTTTTATAATTAAGGTTTGATACAATAGTACATGTTCCTTTGCATGGTTGTGCTTTCTTGATGTTTTAATTTTAAAAATATGTTGTGTCCTCGTAATTTATTACTTTTGAAATATTATGTTGCAAGTTGATCATAATTATTATACTCATTTCTATTTCAAATTCAGGGATAATAGTTCACACGAGATGAAATTTGTTAAGCCGTCTCAATTAATCTAGTTTTTGTGTGTCTTCATTTTCCTTCTATTCCCCTGTTAGATTAGTAACATATTTTTTCTTGGAACCTTAGTTTTTTTTATTCAAGTTCAAGTCACTTGCAGATTACTGTAACCAAGTTTTTATCTTTTACTAAGGTAGTTTAGATTAAGACTTGATGATAACAATGCATATATTTTGTTTGTGCTTGTGTTTTCATAATATCCTTAAACAGCAATTTGAATTCTGAATTAATTAACAGGAAAGAATTCCGGTTGAGGAAGTGTTCGAGCAGTTATAATGTACAAAAGAAGGTCTAACATCAGAGGAAGGAGAGAATCGCCTCAAAATATTCGGCCCAAACAAATTGGAGGAGAAAAAGGTGCAATTTTTTCTACTTATTTTTCATAAATTGTTTCAGATAGTGATACATTTATGATGATCAGGAAAGCAAGCTTCTCAAGTTTCTGGGGTTCATGTGGAACCCCTTATCCTGGGTCATGGAAGCTGCTGCTTTAATGGCGATAGTGCTCGCCAATGGAGATCGAAGAAAACAACGCTGGTAATGCAGCTGCAGCTCTCATGGCTGGCCTTGCTCCCAAAACAAAGGTTATTTTTTTGAGCAACACTTGTCTGGTGCACAACTGATACTGTTCAATAGAAACAACTAATACCGTTTAGTGAAAACCACTAATACTGTTGAGTAAAAATAAGGAATACTGTTCATTAAAAACAAGTAATACTGTTAAGTTAGAACAACTAATACTGTTCAGTGAATACAACTAATACTGTTAAGTTAGAACAAGTAATACTGTTCAGTGAATACAACTGGTGTATACACGGATTCACCTAATTCTTATGGGACCTTCCGTTTGTATACAATGTAGGTTCTCAGAGACAGTCGATGGACCGAGCAGGACGCGTCTATCCTCGTTCCAGGCGACATCATAAGCATAAAGCTCGGAGACATCATCCCAGCCGACGCTCGCCTTCTAGTAGGCGATCCGTTGAAAGTCGACCAATCGGCGTTGACAGGGGAGTCTCTGCCCGTTACCAAAAGCCCGTCCGATGAAGTCTTCTCTGGGTCGACATGTAAGCAGGGCGAGATCGAAGCAGTGGTGATAGCGACAGGCGTCCATACTTTCTTCGGCAAGGCTGCTCATCTGGTGGATAGTACCAACCAAGTTGGACACTTCCAGAAGGTCCTAACCGCCATTGGGAACTTCTGCATCTGCTCGATTTTTATCGGGATACTTATCGAGCTCGTAGTCATGTACCCGATACAGCACAGGAAGTACAGGGATGGAATCGACAATCTGCTCGTGCTTCTGATAGGAGGAATTCCGATTGCCATGCCGACAGTTTTGTCGGTTACTATGGCGATAGGGTCCCACAGGCTGTCGCAGCAAGGGGCCATCACGAAACGGATGACTGCTATTGAGGAAATGGCGGGAATGGATGTTCTGTGTAGTGATAAAACTGGAACACTGACGCTGACTGTGGATAAAAGCCTTATAGAGGTTTTTGTGAAGGGAATGGACAGAGAGCAGGTGATGTTGCTTGCTGCTATGGCTTCAAGAACCGAGAATCAGGACGCAATTGATGCTGCCATTGTTGGAATGCTAGCTGACCCGAAGGAGGTGTGTTATGTTTTGATAAATGATTAATGTTTGTGTGATTTAATGTAGTAATCTAACAATGTTTTTTTAACAGGCAAGAGCTGGTATACGAGAGGTGCATTTTCTACCGTTTAATCCTGTGGATAAGAGGACAGCCTTAACCTACATAGATTCGAACGGGAACTGGCATCGTGCTAGCAAAGGTGCCCCCGAGCAGGTATGCATGTACTCCTCCCCTGTTATTTGTAACACTGTACGTCTTGCGGGCTAACACTTGTATACACCGGATGCACTACTAAAAATGTATTAGTTTATTAGTATTATTTATTTTCACTATAAAGTATTAGTTGTTTTCACTAAAAATTATTAGTTGTTTTAACTAAAAGTATTAGTTGTCTACAGTTGTAACTGGTGTAAAATAGTGTAAAGCTTGTACCATGATATGAAGACTTTCACCAAACTGTTAACTTTTTCCTATCTGGACAGATGCTGACGCTGTGTAATAGCAAGGAAGACGTCCGGAGGAAAGTTCATGCTACGATCGATAAGTTTGCTGAACGTGGGCTTCGTTCTTTAGGAGTTGCCAGACAGGTTTGTACATTTGATCTGAATTTGTATTGCCTTGTGGGAATCCGTCCGAAGATTGGTTTTCATGCTGCATGTTTATAATCATCTCTTGCAGGAAGTTCCAGAGAGGACAAAAGAAAGTGCCGGTGGGGCATGGCAGCTGGTTGGGTTGTTACCTCTGTTTGATCCACCTAGCCATGATAGTGCAGAAACAATCAGAAGAGCCTTGAACTTGGGAGTGAATGTGAAGATGATCACAGGTAAACAACTAATACCTTTTAATGAAACAACTAATACTGTTTAATATACACACAAATGCAAACCAGTTGCATGGTAAAACTTACCTTTGCCTTAGTTGAGGTTATTATGGTTGTTGTTTTGAACCGGCCTTTTTTTGTCGTTCAGGCGACCAGCTTGCTATAGCCAAGGAAACGGGGCGACGGCTTGGAATGGGAACCAACATGTACCCCTCTTCTTCGTTGCTCGGTCAAGACAAGGATGAATCGATAGCAGGACTTCCCGTAGATGAGTTGATAGAGAAAGCTGATGGCTTCGCTGGTGTATTTCCTGGTTAGTTTGAGCTCATTGCATTTTTTTGTTCAAGCGTGTTGTTTAGTTGGTCGTTCTTTATGTTTATGCCGTGAATTGCAGAGCACAAATACGAGATTGTGAAGAGACTGCAAGAAAGAAAACACATTTGTGGAATGACAGGGGATGGTGTGAACGATGCGCCTGCTCTGAAAAAGGCAGATATCGGCATTGCTGTGGCTGACGCTACTGACGCTGCTCGAGGTGCTTCCGATATTGTGTTAACTGAACCTGGTCTGAGTGTCATCATAAGTGCTGTGCTTACTAGCAGAGCTATTTTCCAGAGAATGAAAAATTATACTGTGAGTGCTCACTTTAAGGGAGTGTTTGCAAACACTTATTTTCAAAAGTTGAAGCTTCTGAAAAAAGTGATTCTTGAAGTTGTTCGTAGCTTGCAAACATACACTAAGCTTCATTCTCCGTGTTACTAATGAGATGATTACATTTTTTCTGTCTTTTTTTTTAATGCTGTCTCGATTACAATCCGTATAGTGGTATGTTTTCAAGAACGAAATACTAAAATCTTATGTTTATCTTCTGATCATGAAAATTGAAATGTTGCTACTTTATGTGTCACGAAATGCAGTTTGGATTCATGCTTATTGCTTTGATCTGGAAGTTCGATTTTGCTCCGTTCATGGTTCTGATCATTGCTATACTAAACGACGGTAAGAAATACATTGTCTAACAACTATCAAAAGAAAGACTACAAATTCACAGTTTCAACTACTGTTTTTGTCCATAAGATTCACAATTTGCGCGTATATTCAGGAACCATCATGACCATTTCCAAGGATCGAGTGAAGCCGTCTCCAGTACCAGATAGCTGGAAACTCAAGGAAATCTTTGCTACTGGAGTGGTCTTAGGAGGGTACCTAGCATTAGGGACTGTCCTCTTCTTTTGGCTCGTTAAAGATACCGACTTTTTCTCAGTGAGCATGCATACGTTTGTTAATGACTCGATTAACCATCGTTTCTTGACCTCTCGAATCATGTACATATCTGTATGTAATGCAGGAGAAGTTTGGTGTAAGATCTATAAGAGAGAGTCCTACTGAAATAATGGCAGTGTTGTACCTGCAAGTGAGTATTGTGAGTCAAGCTCTCATTTTCGTGACAAGATCCCGCAGCTGGTCCTACGCTGAACGCCCCGGGATGTTCTTGCTAGGCGCTTTCCTCATCGCTCAGCTCGTAAGAATCTTACTTTGTACCAAATTAAAATCCACCATGATCATTTGGTAACTAACTGTCAATTAATTGTGTGACAGGTTGCAACACTTATAGCAGTTTATGCAAATTGGAGCTTTGCAAAGATCAACGGATGTGGTTGGGGTTGGGCCGGAGTTATCTGGCTTTATAGCATCATAACTTACGTCCCTCTCGACATCCTCAAGTTCTGTATTCGCTACGTGCAAAGCGGGAAAGCCTGGGATAATCTTCTTGAGAACAAGGTAATGTTGTTGTGCAATATTTCAGAAAAAGAGACTCATTTATAAGTCACTGATTTATTAACTCTTTTATACATGTTGTTGAAAATATATAGACTGCTTTTACTACAAAGTCCAACTATGGGAAAGAAGAGAGAGAGGCTCAGTGGGCGGCGGCACAGAGGACGTTGCACGGTCTCCAGCCACCGGAAACCACCAATCTTTTTGCAGAGAAGAACAGCTACAGAGAGCTGTCTGAGATTGCAGAGCAAGCCAAACGACGGGCCGAGGTTGCAAGGTAATATTCAATCCATTCCTGAAAAACAGTGTTTTATCATAGTACAACTATGTTAAAGATTAGTGACATCTGATAATTTATGTGGTGCAGGCTTAGAGAGCTGCATACGTTGAAGGGCCATGTTGAATCAGTTGTGAAGCTTAAGGGATTGGACATTGATACCATTCAGCAGCATTATACAGTGTGATCAATGCTCTGATGAAGAAGGAAAGAATAAATAATAAATAGAGTGCAATATTTAGTAGGATTTGGTTTTGTCAAGGTGTGCTCTTTTAGGATATTAGTTAGTTTTCTATTGGTAATTGAACTACTTTGTCCGTTCATCTCATTTCACCTGTTTATCACAAGAAATTCGAATGGAGCATATTTAAATAGAATATACCATCGCAAAAGTATCACTTGTGTCAATTGTTGGAATTTCACAAGTATAATGAGACTCTTTGATTTACTGACAATTTGACATTGATAGTAGATGATGTATCTAAAAATAAAATTACAAAATATAAAAGCTAAAATCATATGTACATATCTGTATACTCTTATAATTTTCGTTGGGTAATTTGGGCCTACTAGAAGTATAGATTATAGCCCAGAACTAAAATGGCTGATCCAGGCCCAATAGATCATGATAACGAAATTTACGAAACTAAATAGTGTGCCGACGTGGCACAATCCAGCCCATGAAAAGAAATTATAGTGGGCCCGTCTGCAGATTTTCCCGCACATAAGAGAAATACGGACGATAATATACAAAACTATAATTTTTAGAGTTTGAATATGGCAATGGTCAATTGTTCTTCTACTGCAAATGCTTTTGCAAAATTCCCTCTTCCATTTTCCTCGTCTAAGAATTCGCCTCAGACCTTTTTAGTTCAGCGCCGGTGCCGATCCACCGCCGCTGCTCGTATCTATGCTTCGTTAACGGCGGCGACTCCAGTGCTATCTAAACCGGATGATTTGGTGGAGAGCATTGTGTCCAAGGTAGTTCTTCTTACTCAAGCTCAAAATTGCAGACTGAAATTCTCGATTCTTTGTTGTAGCAATTGGATTGGGTGATGATTACAATTTATTATATGTGATTGTATGTTAGGGCCAATGATTTCATTCTTTATACTTAGTATTAGATTGTATATGATCCAAGGAGTAATGTTAAGTTTTTCATGTCATGGAATGAGCTGAAAGCAATTAAGGTATCAATAACTCAAACTGATGCATAATTTTCTGTGAGAATTATCTCCTAATTAATTGATGTGTATCGCGACTAATTGGGACTTTTCTCGATGTTATTTCCTGTAGTAATTAATGTTTATGTTATGAATTCTTCTCACATGTTTCATACTTCATAAAAATATCTTCATCTTCGTATTTTACTGCTAACTATTTGAAGATACAAAACTGATGTGTATATCTCTGAATCTTGTATGGCTTCTCACATTTTTGAAGTATCTACTTGGATTTATTTTCCACAGCTTGGTGTCTTTATTCCTGTAGCACTTGATAGTGTAAGCAAAACTAAGATTTGTTGCATAGTAGGTGGTGCAAACAGATGGAGGAGTTCTATTGAAAAGGGAAGAACATGAAAAGGTTGCAGAATTGGCTGATGAGTTGCAAAAGTTTTGTGTAGATGAGCCAGTCAAGTGTCCTCTCATATTTGGAGGTAACCACTAGTTCTTCTCCTCTAAGGATTAATTAATTAATGATCAAATAAGAGATACTTAATTAATGAGTTGCACTGATCTTTGCTAAAACTTTCATGTAGATTGGGATGTGTTGTACTGTTCAAATCCTACATCCCCTGGTGGTGGCTTCAGGAGTGCATTTGGTCGTCTTGTATTTAAAACCAAGGAAATGATTCAGGGTGTTGAAGCCCCTGATGTTGTGAGAAATCGAGTATCCTTCTCTCTTTTGGGGTCCATAGATGGAGAAGTTTCATTAAAGGGTGATTCTTTTTCCTCCCTTTATCTATCACTATAAATTACTACAAAAAGTCAAATAGGTGATCTTGTGTTTGTTTTTCTTGTTCATTGTTCTGTTTTGCATGCAAGTTTCATGTAGTTTGTATTAAATCCTCACTAGAGACCTAAATATACTCTCTATACAAGCTGATGTAATATGCATACATTCCGGTATTCAGGTAAACTTACTGCTCTGGACGAAAAATGGATTCAAGTAGTGTTTGAGCCGCCTGAACTCAAGGTCGGGGGATTAGAGTTTAAATATGGTGGTGAGAGTGAAGTGAAGCTCCAAATCACATACGTAGACGAGAAGATCAGACTAGGTAAAGGTTCGAGAGGTTCTCTCTTCGTCTTTCAAAGACGCAGTCCTATCTCATGACACATTGTAATTGGATAAGACAAATTCCCACTGCCATATAGAATACGTTGTTCTCAACAACGAAGGCTATTGATGTTGAAATCTGAAATGGTATCATGTAGTGAGATTCTAAAGTGATTTGATCTGCATTTGCAATGCATCTTCACTGTAAAATAAGTGTGTTTGTGTGTGTGAGAGAGAGGGGATACTAGACATGTTATTTTTTTAGTAAGCCAACACAGATGATTGGGAGAACTAGACGATAAAAAGAAGGAACAAAGAACAATTTCTACTTATGCATCACAAGAACAAACAACACTTTGGGAAAACAATTCAGAGAAAAGGAATATGATCAGCCAGGTCCCACTTTTGGGATGTCATTAGCTAAATACCGGTTAAATTCTTGAATACGATCAAGATGAGATTTCTTAGCAGTCTTGGCAAGTCTCTGGATCTCGATTTTCTGGCACTGCTCCAGATAGTGCCTCTCTGCTGGAGTGAGTCGCTCAGACTCGTTGGTTACTCCATCTGACAACGATGCAGCAATGTTTTCATCTGCAATATAAATCGATGAACTAGCTTAGAAGGTTGTGAATGCTGGAAATAAGAGATCTAAACATATTAATTTGGTACAAACCTGTGATTTGTTCATGCCTTGCAGCAAGAGAAGATGGGACATGTCGCTCTTTGTGCTTCTTTCTCTTTTTCATACCACCACCCTTCACATTCAAAGCCTCTCCCTTCAGCCTCAGCTTCCCAGCAACAACATTTTCATAATCTGACATCTCTCGTTATCCTGAGATTTTCACAACATGCCACCCACTTCTTAAATTTAAATTATGAAATAAAATATTAACTGTATAAAACACTTAAAATTGCACCAAAAATAGGCAAATCTAAAATACTGAGCAAAACCATCCTCGCTAAAATATACTAAAGCAAATCTACAAGGATAACCTTCCAATATAATATAGTAACTCTTCATCTCTCCCACAAACCTTTCACGAACTTCTAATATCACAACATATATGTGTTAAATTCAATCTATAGTAGCTTTTTATATCTCTCCACCTTGTCACTCTAATTACAGAAAAAATGATCTTTCCAGGTTTGTAAAATTGGTCAATGCAAGGTTATCTACTAAATCCAAGGCAAAGCTGCCCAGTAGAATAGCATGCATATGCATAAACGAACCCACATTTTTACCTTCAACCAGCCATAGTAAAAGCTGGAATTTTCTGGATTCCAGCTTGCACCATTGCTTTTCTCAGGGCAGCAGCATGGTCCCATATCTCTGCTCCAGCATAAATGCTGGACAACAGCACATATCGTCCACAATGATCAGGTTGCTTCCTAAGCAACTGTCTACCTACTTTGTTTGCCAATTCAAGATCCCCATGAACCCTACAGGCACCCAACAGAGCACCCAAGAGTCCAAGACAGTCCCATCGGCTTCAAAAGGCATGTTTTTCACAAATTCATATGCCTCTTTCAAAAGACCAGCTCTACCTAAAAGATCAACTACACAGCCATAATGTTCCATCTTTGGTGTAATGGAAAAATCACCAGACATAGATCGAAACAATTCCATTCCCAAACTCACACGTTTAGTATGGGCACAAGCTGTTAGTACACCAACAAAAGTAACTTCGTTAGGGCACAATCCCAAACTTTTCATCTTCGCAAACATGTCTAAGGCCTGGCTTTCCCTACCATTTGAAGCCAATGAACATATCATAGCATTCCAAGTACAAACCTTTTTCATAGCCATAGCATTGAACAATTTGAAAGCCTAATCTAAGCAACCCATTTTCCCATAAAATGAAATCAGCGCTGTCCCATTAAAAACACTCAACTCCTTCTCGATCCTAACCATGTATCCATGTATTTGCTTACCTTGAGACAAAGCAATACCATCATCCAGATTCGCACATGAAGACAAGACACTCACAAAGGTAGCCTCATTTGGCCTTAGAATACCACCCATTACATCTTCATCTGCCATCATTTCTTTGAAAAATCTAATTGCCTCCCTAAAGCACTCATTCTGCAGGTAACCATTGATAATACTTGTCCATGAATAAACATCTCTCTTTGGCATGTTTAAGAACATTGGAATAGCCGAACCCATGTTGCCACTTTTGGCAAAAGCATCAAGCAGCGCATTGTACGAAACAATACACGGCTCAGAAATCTCATCAAACATCTTATGTGCACTACATATATCACCAATTTGAGAGTATAGAGAAAGAAAAGATGTACGAACAAATGGGTCATTCATTAGCCCTCTTCCAACACATTGTGCATGGAAGGAGTGACTTATACGTGAAATGTTATGTGATTTTGAGAGAGAAGAAGTGGCTTTAAGAATAGAAGGGAAAGTGTAGCTATTAGGAGGGGCTTGCTGATGAAGCATGTTACTGAAGAGCAGAAGGCTCGTGTATGGTCTAGAAAGATTGAGGTAAATTCTGATAAGAGCATTATAAAGAAGGGTATTGATCCATTGATCTCTAATGAGGAGGTGACCATGTGTTGTTAGTGAGCAATGAACTTGTTTAATTTGTTTTAGAAATTTGTTGGAGCATGTGCTGAGATGTTGAAGAAGATGGAGTAAAGTATCAGGTGACCATAGTTGTGCTTTCGACCTTCAAATTTATCTAAACCAAGTGCATTGTGATTTCAATTTCTAGGCTACTTGAGTTTGGAAGCTTAAAATTTTGTGGAATTTCCAAGATTAGGCACCCCAGACTTCCTTAAGAGACGGGCCTAATTATTGTAGGTCAAAAATCTCCAGAGGTCACCTAAGATCATTGTATACATAATTATCAACTCTGATTATATTTTCTCACTCTTCATGTTCTAGAAACTAGCTATTAATAGTACTATATTATCCTATCTAATTTATAAAATCTTTCTCAATTCATGATCAATTGTTGAAGATGCATTGGAGCATGGCATCTATCTTCTCAGCACAGCACTTAATCCAATCTTTCATATGTCAATATCTTCAATCTGTCAACACATAAACAATTTATTATCTGCTTACATACAACAAATAAACAGATTCAAATATCACAGATTCTGTACAATCTACCAGTCAGATGTTCAGTATCTTCGTAATTACTACTATTAAACTAATTCCATTAACCTGATTTTTGCTAGACCCTATTTCCATTAAGTCATTAGTCTTCTGTGACGAATGCTAACTTCAGTATATACCACATATTTCAGTGTAGACCTATTTATGTTTGTGTAGCGAATGCATATTGCCTGAATAAAACTTAGTTTGGCTTGTCACAGTCAAAATATGTACACTGCCCTTCTGGCCAAAAGATTATACATTTCATCAAATGTATCACCCAACGATATTATCACATCCCTATGATTCTACTCGAAAACACATTCATTTTTTCTAAAAGAAAACACACGCAAGAATAATAATGACAGTCTGACTCCCAAAGTTTCAACTTCTCCCATTTCCATTTAGATTAACAAAACACAATAGCAGATAATGAAAGAGGTTCGAACTCCTGAAGCGATTATCTTTCAACAGAAAAATTGAAAAATAAATAAAAATCAAAAGCTTGGACATCGTTGTTTTCATTAACCAAAGAGAGATAGCGAATCAGTTTCAAAATTAGTTAGGAAGATCGATCTGGTACCTGTTCATTCCCGAATAATACGAAATGCAGAAGAATTGGCCGTTGGATTAACACTTGGTCCCCTTAACCCGAAGAAGAAATAGACTGCGAAAATCGTCTAGGCGTTTCGCGAAGGTTCTCTGCCAACGTTTTTAAAGTCGAGTGTATACAGTGACGATTCTTTCCTTGTTATTGCTAATGACGACTATAGTAAACAACATTTGGCCCAGCCCAAATATTCCAATCCGGCCCAAAGCCTAGAACCACCGTCGGATATCAAAGTCAATCAGACGGCTAATATTTGGAACCCCATGCGCACGATAGCTAATCCGATTAACTGACGGTTATCCTCCACCATTTCCACGTCTTCCCCGCCCTTCCGATATCGCTCAAAATTTCTCCAAATTTGAAACATAATCAACGGCTGCTGGCATTTCCCCAACAAGTTATGATATTCGAATTTGGAGCTGGAGCTCATTTCAGTTTTACATTCCATATTATTTGTAAACACGTAGATGTTGCTGGTTAATTTAACGTTCGTGTTGATTTTTCAGATGCTGAGAAAATTCTATGCACGGTACGAGTGCAATTGGAATCGATTGGCGCTTATTTCCAAAAATTATTTGTAAAATTGGTGGGATATGGAATTTACTCTCTCCGCTAGTATTAAACCCCAATACACACCTTCAGCATGTTAATATATTTTCTCAGAATTCCACCGTTTTTCTCTTTCGCTTTTTCCAATCACTTATCCTCACGCTATTTCAATATTTTGTTCATCAGGTAAAGATTGCAAGTACGCAGGCCAATCTGTGGTGAATTCCTGCATTTTACTATTAAATTTTCGTACCAGTGTAATTATATTGAATTTTATGCAGTATCTGCAACTTTACGCTTGTGTTTATAAGTGATTGTTGTTGCAGAGAGCGCTGCCTATTCGGATTCTAACTGTGGGAAAGAAAAGGTCACCAGGGGTGCAGCTCATAGTCGATGAGTATGTTGAGAAGCTGAAGCATTTTTGCCGCGTGGAAGATATTCGAATAAAGTCCAATCCTAAAAATGCTCGGTTTGAACTGATTACTTATATTTGTTTCTGAGAATCTGGCAAATGTACATCACATGTGTTTGTTCTGTGCTGTGCTGATGCATGAATATAATATATTGAATAGAGTGCAGGATTAAGTATTGCATCTGTATTTGATATAGAATCATAATATACTGTAGAGCATGGACTTGATATTACTTGATGGCTAGGTTTAATCGTTTAGGACATTATGCCATTGATATTTCAAAACTTGTCTTCTAGCTCAAAATAGAAGGCCAATTCCGCCGATTTTCTTGCCTTTGGAGTTTGGATGAACTTAACTGTGACTTCTTGAATTTTTTCGGTCATAGATACATAGATGTGCTTTCTTACTTCATCACTGTTAGTGTTATATTTACACCTGGCTCGTAGAAAGTAACTCTTGATCAATTGCTACTACAGAGCGTTCAAAAGATAGAGCAGTTTGTTGCTTACTACAGAGCTTTCAAAAGATAGAGCAGTTTGTTGCTTATACTTGTTTTGTTGCCCCTATCCCAGCGACGTGATGGCTCAGATTGAACATGAAGATATGGCTGTGATGGGCCTTATCAAGCCCAATGAATGGGTACGCTTCACTTCTTACCTATGTCTTATCATCATCTGATGGTTGTTTTTCTTGTTTTTGTCAACTGAATCACAATATACTTTGTCGAGCTCTTTTTTTTAAAGAAACTTTGTCGAGCTCTTCAATTGTGACAGAATTGATGGTAATCTTGTTTTGTAGTTCTCACCTCCTTCGTTTCTGATTGTGTCAAAGCAGGTTGTGGTATTGGAAGAGAGCGGACTCAATGTGGGATCGGAGCAAATGTCTTCTCTAATTGGGGATGCTGGAAACACAGTATGGCTGACCTTCTCAACTCATACATGATACATCTATCTGTATTTTATTTATAATAATGGAGATATATAGAGCCCGTTATTTAAAATTTCTGAATGTCCAAGCCGTAAAATAAAATTTCCTTATCCAATTTCAATCAGCACTAAAATATACGTATACAATGCAGAGAAAGTGTGATACCATCCAAGTGAAGCAAAATACTATTAGAAATGTGGATATAGTTAGTTCATCTAATGTTGGAATCTAATACTGAGTTTCTCGTTTGTAATAGCTGGGAGCTTCGAGCATAGTATTCTGCATCGGGGGACCTTATGGTCATGGGAAAGAGTTGAGAGAGAGAGCTGATGTGTCAATCCGGTTATCATCATTGGTGTTGAATCATGAAATCGCATTGGTGGTATTGGCTGAGCAACTTTACAGGTAGGAAAAAGAGAGATGAATGATTAGTGTGCTTAATTTGCAACTAGTGTTTACGATATGGTTTACTGCAGGGCTTGGACTATTCTCAAGGGCCAGAAGTATCATCACTAGATACTATTTGAACTGTCAAGTAAAGGAGGTCGTGGTGCAAATTGGGACGGCTTTCTTGTTTTTCTCAACGTCAGTTTTCCGAAGCCATTACAATCTACCTTATGGAGTGAAACGCACAGAGCATGAGAAAGAGAGAGAGAGAGAGAGAGAGTGATCCAGTAGTAGCATTCGTGCTGTGGAACTCAGTTATCCCAACTCAACCCACTTTGCTTTGTTTGGTAAAACATTTTATTTAGTATTTTTATAACATCAAATTAAATAACTCAACTGAAATTTCTATTTTTTATTGACCTTTTTATTTCACTTCTCTTGCCAAACTGGGCTTAATATTCCAAAACTTCAAATAGTTTGTATGAAACTCTTTAGGGCCTGTTTGCTTCTACTGATTTTTTATCGCATCGATATCATCAGATAATGAATAGTTCGCGATTAAGCTAAGGAAGATAAAAACCCAGCTGTTTGATATGCTTTTATTTGTTCAGATAGATAGTAAAATGGGTTGGTCTTTTTTTTCACTGTTCATTATGAAAATTACCAAATTGTCCTCATCAACTCTTAAAAATCTCAAATTTGCCCTAAAATCATCACAACTCACCCACTTTGTACTTATCAATTTCACATCTTGCGTGTACATCTCTATAAGATCTTGCACCGCTTTTCAACCGTACATCAATGAGGTTCTTCCATCTGTATGAACTATATAAAGGACAGCAAAAATGGTTCTGGGTAACTGCAAAAGTAAATTAATTATAAAGCATATTTATCACTATCAGATCTAAATGTAAACAAATCTTGTACTTTATCATTATCAGATCTAAATGTTGTAAACACCAGACATCTGTAACCAGAAATACAAGAACAATTCCACAATTATTGAGCAAATCCAGAAATCGAACTAAAAGCATTGATTCAAACCTCTGCCGGGGTTCCACCGCATCACCGCAAAAAGCCTCTGTCGCTTCAAAGCCGCCGACGCCACAAGTCTCATGCTCGCATTGGCAAATCCTTCTACGGCAAAAGGGACGATTTGCAGAAAACTGTTACAGGGACTAGGGTTTTTGGCAGGGCTGCGACGGTGTTGATTCCCGGAGACGCGAGCTTTAAATCCATATCGCGTGGAAGTCAAATCTATGGCGAAATTCTCTGCCGAAAATGGATTTTGCGCCGCAGCTTCAGGAGGGAAAGAGACGGTTCGAATTCGACGGGGAATAGAGAGACGACTTCGAATGGGAGTAGAGAGGATTCTTTCTAGATCGGGGACAAGGAATTCGTAGGAATGAAAAAAAAAAGACCCAAATCATTTATATACTCCTGGAGTAAAATAGGCATTTCAGATTTTGCCTGTGCTACTGTTCACTAAAAATATCTTATCTCATCTAATTACTATTTACTACAGATAACTCGGCCATATCGTAACAGTGATTAAGCGCGGGCTTTGTAATTATCTTGGGCCGAGCTGATTTTAAAACATAGCTATCAAACAGTTGCTCAATCCAAGATGAAGGGCCGATTGTTTTCTTATCTGGGCTATCAAACGGGCCCTTATACGTGCTTATAATACTTTATTGAAAGGTCTCACAACTATTTCGATAGTAAAGCAGTTTTTGACTCAAAACATTCATAATTAAGAATGAAATTAAATTTTAGAATTCAAAAGTAGTACAACTGATAAGTGTAGCAGGGAATCCAATTCTGCAAAAATGGAAAGTGTTCTAAGAAACTAGGCGGTTTTAACTCTACTCACCAAATCTTAGTGAAAGGCTGAAAAAGCTAAAAACCCTAACCAGCAAGCTATTCTTATTTCCAACATCATTAAATTTTAAACGTAAACGTTAAGCTTCTGCAAGCCAACACAATTATACCAACTTCAAAAAGAACAAGCTAGGGGAGGATCTCCATGTCTGGTGACTTATGAGTCTTGGAAAAGCATAACCAATTTTTCCAGCTGAAATCAGACAAGAAAAGATGACCTTCATTAATTTTACGATAATGTTGAATGGGTGATTCACCCCGGGGTGAATGTGTGTTTTTTCAATTTTACACGTAATGAGATTTGTCTCACCAATTCATAAAAGTCTTCATTAAGAGAAAAACTGGTCAATACACCACTCAAAATTACGGAAATACCCTTATCACCCCGGGTGAATCTATGGGACCCAACTAAATAAAAAAAATAGAACAATTTGTAAAATTATTCCAAAAGTAAAATAGAGGAAAGACCTTGTTGTTGGTTGAATTGGAAGAAAAGCATATCCAAAACGGTCATCGTGGATGTCCAAAACAAGCTCCTTGCCTTTGTTGTTCTGAAATTCTTGGGAGGTCAAAATGAGGACAACATGATTACCGCTGCGGACATGAATCTCTTGAGCATTGTTAATACGAGACCAACTTTCTTTCAGAAATACCCCAGAACGAATAGTCTTCCTCCCACGTGGACCCACTTCAAATACTTTTGGGCCATAGTAATCCTTCACTCCCGCTGGAGTTTTGTAGTGCGCTCCAATTGTCAGCCGCAAATCTGTTTTGTTGTCAATTCTCGTTTTCAATTTCTCTGTGTAACTACCTATCTGCTCCGCCAACCTGTGCAACACCAACTATTACTTGCAATTTTTATATACAGACAGTCATTCAAACGGTAACAGCACTACCTATTTTTATTACAATTTCAGCAAGAAAGTGATTGGATAGTGGTTGGAGATAAAATAATTGTGTGCGAATGAACATATTTTTCTATGAACAATTAAATACTCAGTTTTCACACTATTTTTTTTTTAATTTTTGTGTCCAAATCAATGTGAAATTTTTTAAAGTGAGCACACTTTTTTAAAAAATAAAAACTTGTTTTAAATACTAGTATCATACTCCAAAATGCATATCTCCAAAAAAAAAAAAAAAAGGCGGACACAAAAATTACCGCTGATCTTGCATTAGCACCGCCCGTTTGGGATGAGGAATAGTACTCCTGTAAATTAAGGAAAATCAATGTCAATTAATTAAATTAAAAAAATTAGTATAATCATAGATATAGAGAGAAATATAGTACCAAATCCAGTGAAGAAAAGAGTATTGAAAGCAGTCATCCACCATTTCAAATACAAGAAGTTTTTTCCCCTTGTTCTGAAAATCACTACTCTCCAAAACCTGGAGAAGCTGTTGATCACTCAACACATGAATCTCTTGCGTGTTCTCCTTCACCAAGTTTTCCACATCAATTGTCTTGGTTTCACCGGAAACCACTTGGATTTCCTTCAAATCCGCCTCCTTTCCATTTTTGTGGTAGGACTTCAGTTTCAGGGGGACCTCTGTTTTATTGTAAACTAAGGTTTTCAAGTTCTCCACTATTTCAGGACTCGACTCTTTCTTTCTTGCCATGTTACGTTACCTGAGTGTTTATATCAGATCACAAGATTTACTAGTTTAGCTTATGTCTCACTGAAATCACTAAATTTCCTTCATTTTATATCTCACTAAAACGGTTAAATTTCCGTAGATCCTCCGACATTTACTCTTTGCTAAATGGGATTATAATCAGATTTGTTAAAAATCAGGGAGAATTAGATCTGAGTTGAATGGGATTAATTCAAAGTTTGTTAAGCTCGAGATATTACGGTTAGGCTGATCAATCTTTTGAGTCAAAGTCTCTACTGATTATTATACAAAAAATTAGGTGCCATATTTTAGTGTAGTAAAATATCACATATTAAAAATAATTTATAATATAATTAATTTTTGACAAGAATTGTCATTTATATAAATATTAGATGATATTCTACCTATTTTGCGAAATCTTCGTAAAGTCAATTTTACTACATATTGAGTATAAATTAAATTTGTTCATTGTATAAAGTAAATATAATATATAAATAATACATTAAAGTAATACTCCCTTCCTTCCATAAATACTTACACCATTCACTTGACACATAAAATAAGAAAGTGGAGTGATGGGTGGAGTTTTTATGGGCAATTTGTAAGCTTTTTTGTACTTTCTTTATTTCAATTATATAGGTTTGTTTGACTTTTCATAAAGATTAATAAATTGTATTAGAAAAGTAAATTAAACAAATAAAATTTTTGTAATAACCTTATTTAATGCATGTGGTAAATAAATGAATTAAAAAAAGTTACTTTACATGGAAATAAATCTATATGTAAATGAATGAGTTGGATTGTTTGTATGTGTGGGTTCAAAAGTAATGACATTTTGTGTAAAATTTTGATTATTACAAAAGAGTGGAGTTTATGAAGAATTTTCTATTTTGAAGTGTGCAGATTATTGTGGAACGTTTCGAAAAAGAAAGTATACAAGTATTTACAGAACATCGGGAGTATAAAATATATGTATAAACATTATACTCCAACAGTCCCAAGGTAAGCTTTATATTTTATTTTTTTGTAGTGTGACCCCACTTTAATTAACAACTATCCCTATATTTATTCAAAATTATATGAATTGTCACTCAATTAATATTAAAATATATACACATTTCTCTTTCTCTTTTCAATCTTTTACTTTTCTTACACATTCCACCCAATAATATATTAATAGGTCTATTGTACAAATTTGTATAGATACAAATCAATCAATTTAGGAAATTAATTAATTCGCGGGTCTAAGATGACCTAGTCAAACGGGTCAAGGATGAGTTGGGTAAAGTGAAATTGAATCTCAATTGGAATTTGTATGTATACAAATTTGTATCATATACTTTGTCATAATATATTTAATAGGAAAAATATCAAGGAGATACAAATTTTTCAAAAAGATATTAATTAGATACAAACCAATGTTTTCATAACCGAACCGGTGATCGAACCGGACAGACCACCGGTCAGCGGTTCAACCGTTTTCTATGTTTAGTTAAAAAAACAAAATAAGTATACACCTACAAAAATTTAAATATATATTTTATAACTTTTCATATCATATTTTATAAATTTTGTCTCACCTCATACATTTATCCCACATTGAAAGTATTGGAGAAAAATGTGAGAGGAATATAAATTTAAAATTTTAAATATTTAATATAAATTAATAATTTAATTTTTTTTAAAAAAAGAAAAAATCCGGTTATTTCCGATTGAACCGGATTTTGACCGGTTTTGACCGGTTCAACCCGGTTCAACCTGAAATCCGGTTATATAGTGCTTTTTTAACCGGGTTACCGGCCGGTTCCCGGTTCAACCGGTTGAACCGGCCGTTTCAACCCGGTTTTGAAAACAGTGATACAAACATATCCCTACATTTCAATTTGATACAAAATAAAAGGTAAAAAACCCTTTATACCCTTCCTTACTTTTTAACACCTAAAACTAATACATCCAAAAAAAAGGCAAAATACCCTTTATTTTGAAAACCCCCCAAAGCGATTTTATAATTATATCCTCACTCTCTATCTGCCTCGCTCTCTCTCTAACCCCCTCATTCTCTCTCTAAAAATCATCAGCAACACGGCGGCGTCGGGATTCACAGACGGCGACGTCGCCGTTTCACCACCGTCTCTCCCACGCCACTCTCTCTCTATGTTACCCCCTCTCTCTTTCTTTATGTTTTATTTGGTCATTGATTGGAAAGAGGAGATTTGGCGGGGTTGCCCGGAGGCGGCGGTTTGGGGATGATGGCGGTGGTGTGGAGGCGGCGGTTTTTGGGTGATAGTGGTGGTGGAAGAGGCGTCGTATGCGGAAGATATGTAGATCTGCCGTCGGGTTGCGCGAAGGCGGCGGTTTTGGGGGTGATGGTGGTGGTGGGGGCGGCAGCGGTTTTGGGTGATGGCGGTGGTGGTGGAGTTGAGATTTTTCTTTTCTTTTTTCAATTGTGCAAATATTTGTTACGTTTGTGCAAATTTTTGTTACATTTGTGCAAATATTGTTTGTGGGGGCGGCGGTTTGGGGCGATGGTGGAGGTGGCGTTTTTGGGGGCGATGGTGGTGGTGGAGGCGGTGTTTTTGGGTGATAATGGTGGTGGAGGTGTAGGGGGTGGATCTGCGGTTTGGGGGTGATGGTGGTGGTGGAGGCGGCGGTTTGGAGATGGTTTTGCAGGTTTTGTGGGGGGGGCGGCGGTGGTGCGGAGTGAGTGGTTTTTGCAGTGGTGGTGTCCATATTTTGCAGATCCGATAGGTTTTGTGCGGTTATGTTCTTCGGTGGTGGTTTTTTGCAAAGTTGTGCGGCGGCGGCTTTTACAGTGTTGGCGGTGGTGTCGATGCAGCGGTGGGGATTTTACAGGGTTTATAGGGTTGTCGGTGGTGGCGGGGAGCGGGGTGTTGGCGGCTTTGCATTATTTGGACACATGTCCACCTGAGATTTTATACAAGGAGGGCAGAATGCCATCTATATATGTATATATGGTGATGATGCCCAGTTGCGTGTAAGTATCCAGTGAAGAAGAAAGCCAAGCAAAAATGGGGTTGATTGTAGAAGGCCAAGCAAAATAGAGGATTCCTTTTTTTTTTTTTTTTAATTCTGTGTTCAAAGTGAATTGTGCAAATTTTTGTTGTGTTTTGTGCAAATATATTTTCTTCTCGTTCGTGCAAATTTGTTTTTTTATTTTATTTTTTAATTAGTAAAATATTCTGCATTTGTGCAAATATATTTTTGTAATAGAGATTGATTTTATTTTGTGCTTGTGCAAAAATAAATAAGACAAATAAAAAGAATATGTAATATTTTTTACAATTTGAAATTTAGTAAAATATATTTTAAAATAAATTAAAATTTAAAATTGTGCAAAAAATTATTTGTTTGTACAAAAATTATTAGGCAGAGTTTATGATTTAATCATTAAGGGTATTTTAATTTTATTATTTTTTAAATTGTAATTAGTTGGAAGAACGGTTTTGGGCTGTACTAAATTGAAACAATTGATCCTACTTTGTATCTAATTGAAAGTCCCCCTATTTAATATTATATTTCTTAAAATTTGTGTCAATTCTAAATGTAAAGTTTATCCTGGGATGAATATAGTATAATATAATATAAATTTCCATATATTTTAAACTCTATTTTCCCAATACAAAATACATTAAAATGATAAATTATTTAGAATAATTTGTCATGTATAATAGAAAAGGTAATTTATTGTATATCCACAAAAAATCATTTATACATATTCTAAATAAAATTATAGAAGAATTTAATATAACTCTCTATTTAAAAAATAAAAACAACATAAAAAAATAAATAGGAACTATGTAAATATTTATAGTTTTTTCCAATTGATAAGCTGGCGTAAGATTCAAACTCATATATTTTTTTATTAGACTCAATATGAGTCGGTCTCATGTGCATCCGGGTGTACCATACATTCATAGTGCATTTTAGAAGCGTGCAACTATACAAAACAATAACATGCAACTATTCCAAACAGAAGCATGCAACCATGTTCTCATATTAACAGTTGCACTTTTCTGTGTAAATAAGTCGCACTTTTAAACATAACAAGTTGCAAGCTTCTAAAATACACTATGAGTGTACGGTGCACCTGGATACATATAAGAACTAGCCACTCAATATTTGTAGACAAATATAATTTTATAGATAAAAATTTGTGGAAACTCGAATTCACGATGAACTCTTCATTTTCAGTATCACTTTTGTACACAAAGGATATTATTATTTGTGTATAAATTTGGTTCACAGAAGTGTCACTCGATTTATATGTGAACTAGACCAATAAAAAATGATAATTCAAAACTTTAAAAATCTTCAAATTCAATATAATAATAATATAAGTTAAATTAACCACTTATCACCACATAAACATATTAAATTACAATATGTAAGGGCGATGTTTTAGAACATTATTCTGACAATTAGCAACCAAAATCTATAATGCACTTTTTGAGTAACTAAAATAGATTTTGTGAAATCTTGATCAAGTCGGGTTTCCGTTAATTGTAGTACTGAACAGGATATAACATAACATTTTCAACATTTTCTTATAAATCATATGATGATTTTAACATATTATAGTATATTTTTTTTTAATAATTCTCTATTAAAACATGAATCATAATTTCCGTTTACCTAATAGTAAAGCAATTATCATTTCAAAGCATTCATAATTCGGGAAATAAATTATAGAATTCAGATGTACTAAATACTGATAAAACAGTAGGTAATCAAATGTTGAAAAAAAAAAAAAAATTCTAAGAAGTTGAGCGCTTTTAGCCCAGTTCACTAAAATTTTAAGTAAAAGGCTGAAAGCTAAACTCAAACTAACAAGCTATTCCAAAGTCCAGCTTCTGCAAACCCGTAAAACTAAATAACTTTTATTATTAAAAAACAAAAAACAAAACCCCAGCTAGTCGAAGATGTCCGAGTCTGGTGATTTGTGAGTCTTGGAAAAGCATAACCAATTTTTCCTGCTGAAATCAGACAAAGACAAACAAGATTGTCATCAATTATAATCTAGTAAAAAGATTGGATAGAGGAACGATGCAAACAAGAATAAATACTTATATAGGAATAAACTTTATACAGTAATAAAAATTAAAAGTTTCAATTAGGAACTAATTATATTTATGAATAAACTTCACAAACTTCACATGGTAAGATTTTTTTTTTTTTTTTTTTTGTCCTGTCTAAAAATTTATGACTCCAAATAAAAATAAATGATATCATGTATAAACAAAAATAGTATATAATAACATTTAGCTTAAGATGTCCTGAAATATTCATTTAAAATCCTAGAAACTCCAATCCTATAATCATGCAAGGTGACTCTAAATTCAATTCATTCTACTCATAATCATTAACGCAGACCTAGTAGGTAAACAAAAAAGCAATTATGATTTATGAATGAAGTAAATCAAACAATTAAGATGCACATATATAGAAAGAAAGAAAGACCTTGTATAATTTGGTTGATGAAAAGCAAATCCAAAGTGATCATGGTGGGAGTCCAAAATAAGGTCCATCCCCTGGTTGTTCTGAAAATCATCGGAGCTCATAATAAGCACAACATGATCACATGAATCTCTTGTTTAGTGCGTTTATCCCTCGCCTTCTCATACTTATACTCTCTCAGAAATGAACCAGAATAAATTGTTTTTCTCCCACCCGTAGAACGTTAACGCCTTCGAGTCATCTCCAATTTTGTACACGTCTCTGAATTTCAGCTTCAGCTCTGTTTTGTTGTCCACTCTTGTTTTCAATTTCGTTGTGTAACTAATAAAACAACACTTTGTGTTACTTCCATTTTTTTTTTCAGAATCTCCATCAAATGCCCAAAAAAAAAAAAACATGTATATGAAAGAAGAGGAGAAAATTACCGTTGTAGTTGCAGAAGCTCCGACATTTTGGTAGGAAGAAGCGTATGCCTGAAAAAGGAAACTCAATAGTCAATACCTATTTCTAAACTCAATACAAACTCAAAAAACACTTATTTTTTTGTAAAGTTGTGTTTAATCACTTTAAAAATAAATGCTTTTACAATACATTTTGATCGAGCCTCCTACCATTGTGGATGACCTTCTCGATTCTTTGTGTTCTTCTTGTTTTACTAATAATATGAGCTAAGCATGATTGCGCTCAAAAAAAAAAAAAAAAAAACAGGCCTCAATGTGAATTGGGGTATGTTTGGTGAGTTTATAAACTTTTAAAAGTGTAACGCCCGAATCCAGAATGCCGGCTCTTGCACCTTCGACACTCTAAACTCGGGTCGCCACTTAGTGATTGTAAAATCTGAGCTTAAAAATTTCTTTAATAAAATATCAAGATAATTATATTTCGGTGACTAGTATAAGTAACAATCTACAAGTTGTCCGCTGAGATTTTTATCTCACCCCCCCACAGTTTGATATTTTCAGGAAAATGAATCGAGAGGGGTCGGAGCTGCAGCAGGGATGACACGGAGTTTCCCTTGGTTAATGATAATAATATATGGATATGACTCTTTAAATAAATGTTTTCGCTTTTATGATTGGTGAATTTATTCTTATGCCAAGCAACAAACTCTTTTAAAGATTGCACGATGATTAAAATATATGCTATCTTGTAAACGACTGATTTTATTATAATGTCATAATCTAGTTTTAATAAACTGTTCCACACTGTTTTATCATAACTTATATTTGTCATTAATATTTTCCGCTGCAAAATGTAATACTTATGCTTGTCGTTATATTTTAAAAAGAAATTTTTAAGCTCAGATTTTACAATCACTAAGTGGCGACCCGAGTTTAGAGTGTCGAAGGTGCAAGAGCCGGCATTCTGGATTCGGGGCGTTACAAAAAGTATTTGATTAAAAAAACATGTTTAAGAGATTATAACCATTTGCATCAATCCATCATAAAAAATAAAAATATAATTATTTTATATTAAAATATTTAAAATATTTATCTTAGAATTTTCTACACTTAAATAATTTATAAATTACTTAAAATTTATTTTCTATAAAACATTTATAATAAATTTAGGGTAAGCTTATTTTAAATATTTTATAAGCTATAATCTCAGAGTTGTTTTGTTTTAATAGCTTATAAGATGTAATTTTTAAATAGTTTAAAAGTTATTAAAGTGTTTGGCTAATTAAATTTATAATTTTTTTGATAATTTAAAATAAATATTATATATAAAATAATTATCTTTGTTTTTTTAATGTTAAGGTGGGGTAGGGTGAATGTATTTAACAAAATAAGTTAGGACATTTCTTTTTTTTTTTTTAATTTACAAGCAGTAATAACTTATTTTAAGATCTTATAAGTGGTTTATTTTTTTGAACAAATTCACTCATATATAACTTAGATATTATAAGTTGTTTAATATTTTTTTCCAAACAAAATTTACTTTATCAAAAATAAAAATAAATAAAAATAAACTCTACGTGATAGTCTGCTGATGTAAGTAATGATACTAATTTTTTATTTTTTAAAATGCAAACTTATAGAATAAACAATCACTACTTATGGTACTAAAATCAAATTGAGGCAGTCTCATGGTGAAAAAAAAATATAAATTAAACATTACATTTTAATATTTTAAAATAAATTAATATTGATTTGTGTTAATTTATACTCTGTCTCATGAATGTGACTCAGTGATACGATTTTTTGTAATGAAAACCAATGTAAGTTTTTGGGCTTCAAAAGATTATTTTTTTCCCATTTCCATCGATATTAAGGAGGTTATAAATTTAAATATAGATATTTAAACTAGTGGAAAACGAGCGTATCACTTGGGGATTGAAGAAAAAAATATTATGCTCATTTTGAATTAACACACATTTTAAAATATATAGTGTTAAATAGAGTATATTATTGGTTGGTGTAATGTGTAAAAAAAAAGAGAAAGAATGAGACACGCAAAATGACAAATCATAAAACTTATCGTGAAACAGAAGGAGTATATTTTATTATTTTAAATTTATACCTCAAAACTTATTTAATTTTTAAAATTTAATCAAACATATAGTGCTCTGCACTTGTTAGGCTTCATTTACATAACAAATAGTGAAGCAAATATCCTAAAACAAACCATAATTTTAATTGCTTCATTAAGGAGGTTATAAATACCAGGTCCACTGAAGAAAAGTATGTCGCAAGCAGCCATCCTCCAGCATTTCCAAAATAAGAAGCTCCATCTTCTCTTTGGGAAAATCAAAATCATGGCGGTTGAAAGTGTGCAAAAGTTGTTTACTACTGCTCTCTACATGAACCTCTTGGGTGTCTCCCTTAAGCAACTTCTCAAAATCAATCGTCTTCGTTTTTCCAGCAGACACTCTGATTTCCTTCAAATCGGCCTCCGTTTTTCCATTTTTGTGGTAGGCCTTGAATGACAGGGGGACCTCTGTTTTGTTGTAAACTATGGTTTTCAACTTCTCCATATTCTCAAAATGAAAGTTGGCTAGAAATGTTGCTTAGGTTGAGATGAAAGAAAAATGAAGAATGAGCGGATGGAGGTTTAAGTAAAATATATAAGCATCATAGATCCCCCAACCCAACCTCAACCTATTTCATTTCCCCAGACCCGAACCCATTTCTCATTCAGTGAAAACAACACCCCCACCCCCCGCACTGCAACCCCGATATTGCACCACCTCGATACACAACCTCCCAGGGTAGACGGCTTATGTTAGGGGCGTGCTATTTGGGCATAATCTGTCTAGGCAGAATTAATTAAAATTAATTGAAAATATTATTGTTATTACTAAATGACTCTTTTATCCCTAATTATTCTTGGCTCCATTAGGATTAAGATATAAATGAACCTGCTTTTGATGTAATCCAGAAGAAGAAGAAGAAGAAGATGTTGCGCTTGATGTTGAAAATGCAGATATTCATGGAACTGCTTTTATAGATGTAAATCCAGAAGAAGAAGAAGTTGTGGTTTGATGCAAATCCGAAAGTTGAGCAGGTTAATTTACTTATAATATAAAGTAGAATCTCATATATTTGTTGATGCGTGATGTAGCGTGAATATGTGGCTTGATGTGTGAATATGTAGATATGGTCCCTCTCTATGTCCTGCAAAACCTACTATTTTAGTGTATATATGTGGATATGATCATATCTTGTAATACCCATATTTTTTACAGTACAAAAGGAGGAACTAATCTAGGGAGAGCGAAAATTAATAAGTTAAAATCATCATCTGGTTTGTAGTTGATTCTTAAGATGAATAACAAAAAGAGGATGAAACCTATTTTTTATGGAACAAGACAATTTTTAACTTCTGCTGATACATAAACATTATTGCTTAATTTCCTATTTTTATTCTTTAATCATTTAATTTATGTTAGTGGGCCGACCCTCAATCTCAATTCTCAAGTGCCCTCAAATCCCAAATCATAGTATTGGTATATGGTAATATATATGTGTACGTTTTGACTTATCAATTCTACCAACAGGGATGGATCTAGGGGGGCGCTGGGGGCGGTCACCTCCCTTGGGATTGAAATTTTTTGTAGTATATATGTCAAAAATTTAAATTTATGCCTTAAAATTGTTAAATTTTGTCATTTCGCCCCTCGTTGGGATTCTAAAATTTCACCGCCCTTACCCAATGAAAAATTTCGCCCCCCTTGGGACAAAATCCTGGATCCGTCCCTGTCTACCAATATAGTGTAATATATATATATATATATATATATATATAGGTGGAACATCGAAGAAAATTTAATAAATAATGGCTGGATGTGAACAATGTTTATATTAAAGCACCAGTAGCAATTTTGATTTTGTCTTTTTTTTTTAAATAACTCATGTAACTATATCATAACCAGGAACCTATTAATGTTGATGAAAATCCGGAAGAAGAAGTTGAGCAAATTAATGGGCCACGTACAGGAAAGATATATGATAGCTATGAGAGTATATATATATTCCAAGATTATCAAGAATATGCAAGAGAAACTGGATTCAGTGTTTTGAAGAGAGCATTATCCAAAGGAAAATATGCGTATATGGCATGTGATAAATCACGAGTACCATCGACACAAAAGATTTCAAAATATGCGTATATGGCATGGTAATATATATGTTGTAATTCCTGAATCTAGATTTGAAATTTTCTGAAACAGGGTTGCATAATAAATGTCAATGTTGCGATTTGTAAGAGTTAGGTTCCATCGAAGCACGTGTAACATGAGAATTCATCGAAGCATTTAATAAACAGGGTTGCAGAGTGGTCCTTTTTTAGACAATTTTGGTCCCCGTGGTTATTTTCTGTCAAAAAATTAACAGTTGTATGCGCATGCGTTCTGTGCCGCTCGTTCTAGATTTAAATATAGTTTTAAATTAATGAAAGAATCGAAAAATGAATTTTAAAATGTTTGGGGATTAAGATTAAATTTAATTTAAAATATCTCTAGATTAAGATTAAATTTAAATTTGACTTATGTGCAAATAGGAGATTTGATTAATATTTAATTAAGCTTTGTAAGACTTGCTAAGTTAAACATTTTTTAGCCTTGTAAAATAAATTATTTTTTAAAAAAGGATATGATTAAGGCTTTGCATGCGGCACAGTTTACACATAGTGATAATAACTACTCTCGGATGTTTAAAAGAAAATTAATTTCTTGTTGGAATTGATGCATGATCAGTGCACTAGCCATAAAAACTACTCGTAATGCTACGATTTTATTAAAATTTAATTAAAAAAATAATAAATTAATTCAATTATTGAAGCAAATATTATTATTGGAAGTCGGAACAATAAGCCACGTTATTAGAATTATACCAGCCACGTTTTTTTAAGATAAGATTACAAATTAGAAGCCACATTTTTATATTTTAAAATCAAACTAAAATAAAAAACAAACGGACTTAATTATAGGAATGAATATTATCACACATTTTTCTCATCAAGTTTTGAATTGATCTAACAAGTCACATTTTCCTCATGATCAATATAGTTAGATTCAATGTTTTATAATCGGACCCAGGTGATCGAAGACCCGGAATTAACTCCAACTAAATTAATTTTCATGTTTGGTTAAAAAAAAAAAATAAGTATACACCTACAAAAATTTAAATATATATTTTATAACTTTTCATATCATATTTTATAAATTTTGTCCCACCTCATACATTTATCCCATATCGAAAGTGTTGGAGAAAAAAGTGAGAGGAATATAGATTTAAAATTTTAAATATTTAATATAAATTAATAATTTAATTTTTTTTAAAAAAGAAAAAAAACCGGTTATTTCCGGTTGAACAAGTTTTGAGGTTCAATTTTTGACCGATTCAACTTTGAAATCATTATATAGGTGTTTTTTAACCCGTTTCAACTTGGTTGAACCGGCTTGCCCTTTTCCCGGAAAAACATTGGTTAGATTTACGGCCAGTGAAATTAACTCCTAAATTAATTTTCAATAGAAATTCTACTACTGCTGCTAATGCTATAAAACAGTCTGATAAGAGAAGTATGATAAGAGCAGTCCAATAGTCTGATAAGAGCATTCCCGTTGTCGTCCTTTCCTCGTCGACCACCAGCGCTAGTATTGGTACGGCAGGTGTTAATGGTGCTGATGATGATGCTACTCAAGCTAATTAACAAGAATGTGTTGTGATATTTGAGTTTGCTTTCGTATCTTTTCTTTTGTTGAGGTTGTTTAACTCCCATTGTCTCTTTTGTTACTATGCCTCCAATGTATTAATGGAAATTTTATTATCTTTTTTATGAATGGAAATATTGTAGTTTTATTATCTTTATATGAATTAAGTTGTTGCAATTTTATCATCTTTATTGAGAGTAATTGTCAAAAATAAAATATAATCAATATAAACAACTTACACGGGTATTCAAATCTATTTTTTTTTTATAAATAATTTATTTTTAGTTAAAAAACACTGCAATACAGAATTAACCAAGTCAAGGTTCCTCTCAATCACGTGAGTGTTACTTGTAAACAATATCTCCATCTTTTAATCTAGTTCCTATTTTCATGCGTGGGATATCTTTTTCCCCTATATTTTGGTTGATCAAGTTTTAACAAATCTTTAGATAAACTTGTTTAATTTAGTTCCTATTTTGATGCGTAGGATATCCCCCATATTTTGGTTGATCAAGTTTTAGCAAATTTTTAGATAAACTTAATGCAAAGGAACGTGTATAAAAGCATTATAATAAAAATCGTTGGTATTTTTTTTTTTCGAAAGAAAATCCTTAGTATTAAAAACTTCAAAAATACACATGAAATAAAGTAATACGCTTTGAAAAAGCTTTCAAAAAAAAAGAAGATGTAGTCATATTGAATCGAATTAAGAGCTCGCATCATTAATATCCAAGCTAAAAATTCCTCCATAGAACAACAATGTTTCATTTATAATTAAAACACATTCATTATATGAAATTGTCAAGTACAATGCTAAAAATAAAACCAATCACAAAACCCACAAAAAATATGAAGATCCCTACAAATAAACATCAATTGCAGCAGTTGTGGAGGGATAAAAATTTTGCAGGTGGATTTTCTTTGGTTTCAACCTTTGAGAAACTTGAATCGACATTCTCATTGCTGGTTTCGTGAGCCTTTTTTTCGGTTCGCCTCATCTTAAAATACCTCTCATAAGTATATATAGCCTCATCTTCTGTTTTAAATGAACGATATAAGCTATCCTTGAAACTATGAACGTTGGGCGCACATTCTTCCCAACTTGAGTAGATTCCAACATGAATGCGTCTTTGAATACAACATAAAATTTGTTGTGCCTTTGTTGTGGACCTTGCATACTTATTTGTTTGTTTGTTTTTTTTTAATGGAAGTTTCAGATGAAAAAGGAAGAAGATGAAGTGCATGAACCGATGAATGGCACACGATTATGGCTTGAATTAATAAATAATAACCTATCTTGGAAATCATGACATAAAAGGGGAAGAATAGATTTTAAATTTCAAAATTAAAATTTGAAAATTTTCACCAAAATATGGGTAAGGGCATATTTGTATTTTCAGATACATTTTAAAATTGTAATAACTGAAATGCCATATTCTGCCTGTGCAGATTCTTGTTAGTAAGAATTACCGTTTATGTTAATTTTTTTTTTTTTTGAGCTGATTTTCTGCAAATATATATGATTTTCAAAATTATTTTCCGAATATTTTGTCTATTTTTATTATTTTTTTTTACTAAAATTTAGTTGTTTTTCGAAATTTTGGTGTCTTTCCGAATATTTTTGTCGAATTCGTCATTTTTTTCGAATATTTGTCAAGATCGTTTTTTACAAAATATTGCCTTTTCTTCAATTTTTTTAATTGAAATTTTAATTTTATTTACCGGACGTTTGTATAATTTGATTCAATGTAATCTGAGTTTTTTGATCGGGTTAATTCGGTATTAACAGATCCGGCGGCGACAGTGACATCGACAACAATATACAGTGGCGGCGAAGGCAAACCTGGTGGAAGGGTATTATAGTCTTTTAATGTGTAATTTCTTTTGTTAAAATTTTAAAGGGGTGTATTTACTAGAGTTGGCGGTGCAAATAACCTGGCTTATTATGTTGAGTATGAGGGGTACTCGAAAGCCCATGAACTACAAGCTATCAAAACGATTACAATTTAATTGGTAAGCACTCTAAGGGTTGGCAGCCCCAAGCGGGATAGGGTATAACATAAGAGATTGGATAATAAGATCGGATCCACTTCCAAGAGAAAACTTTATCACATCAATAAGCTCATTTAAGTGTAAGAACTCTTTTTAAAAATCAGTCCATTACGCACTTTTCAAATCTTCCAAATTGTGCATTGCCAAATGAGACCCACCACTTTCCTTCGAACACTTCCCTTTTCCGAACCAACGAACTCAAGAAAATGCTCCATGGCAGACGAAGAAAAAGATAAGGACTTACCAAGCCAACCAGCAATTCCAGGCCACACTAATAATGCAACTGGACAAGTCATCAACACGTGATTACTTGTTTTAATCAAGGGTGCAGAAGTTGGTAGGCGGTAGTCGGGCGTTTTCAGGCCGCGCGCCTAGGCGTCGCCTAGACTTTTCACTTTTTTTTTTAATTTCTAATTTTCCACCAAAAATCATAAATCCAATTAAATTAATAAAGCCCAAAAAGGCCCAAAACTTTCGTCTGCCCCAAAACTTAGCATTTAACGTAAAATTAAAAGAGAAGATAGCGGCCTAAATAATTAAATTAAATGGGAAGATAGCGTGCACAACAGAAGTCAAAATTCCAAACCCTAATCCACCACGCCTGCCGCCATCTCCCTCGCTCAACCATCTCCCTCAGCCCGATTTTCCAGATTTTGTTGCGGCCACGCGTCATCTCCCTCACGAGCCCATCTCCCTCAGACCGATTTTCAAGATGTTGTTGCAGTTGCAGATCTCCGTGCCCCCCATCTCCGTCGTGAGCCCATCTGCCTCAGGTCGATTTTCAAGATGCTTCAGCCTTTTTCCAGTTGTAGGCTGATTTGGCCCGATTTTGTCGATTTTTCGTCCACAGACCGCCGCCCAATTTCGCCGATTTGGCCACCTGGGCATCGACTATTGCTAGCTCCGACTTTAATGGCCGATTAGAAACAAATCGCAGCGGATGGTGGTCGCCTAGTGCTTAGCGGCCGACTAGCCCGCTTTCTGCAACCATGGTTTGATCGGTCCCAAATAGAGGGAACAAACTCCATTGCCCAGCCCCTCAGACAGGCCGCTTTTTAGAAGATTATCCTTAGCAGGGAGTCTCTCACAAAAAAAACTTTCTAAGAAAAAGAAGAGATCTTTGAAGGAATAGCTTTCCACCAACACTTCATCCAATGGAAGTTAATGTTGTGGAAGGGGCCAATAATCAGAGTCAATTGCTCGGCACAGCGGAATGCACAAAAGCAACAATCACTTCCACAAAAGCTCAATAGACTTCGGACCAAAATACGTAAATTAACTGCATAAATAAATACGCAATAACACCAAGAATTTTTACGTGGAAAACTCCTTCACAAGAGGGTAAAAACCACGGGACCCAGTCCAGGAAATACTCCACTATATCAAATGGAAATTACACAGTTTCCTTCTCGATTACAAATAGAGGAATCAACATCAATAACATCAAATTATCCTCAAGAATACAATTCTTGGCACACACAATGAGATATGGAAGAGAACAAGCTAAATAGTACAAAAAGAATAAATATACCAATTACCCCTTTGTACCTCTTGGAGATGAATTGTGAAAATCCACTCCAATCAAAATGAATAGCACGTCGCCACGAACTCCCCCTCCAAATTTGAGACAAAACGGTGAGCACCCAAAATGCAAACCCTTCTTCTCCTTTCTTTCTCTCCTTTCCCTTCTTTTTTTTTTTTCTCGTTTTCTCGGGCCCGCTTGCTTCAAAGAAGAATGCCCTAATCAACCAAAAACTTGTCTTGACAAATGGGCCTAATTATTTAACTTTTCTTTTGGGCCTTTTCTATTTATTAATTGTTTGGGCCCAACATATATTGGGAAAAGCCCAACAATCTCCCCCTCCCAATATAGTTGGCCACAAACGTCATAACTACTTCGAGCTTATGCCGGCCAATTTGGCACACAACTCATGCTTTTCTCGAGTGACCACCTTAGTCATCATATCCGCAGGATTTTTGTCGGAGTGAATTTTTTCAAGCTTCATGAGCTATTTCTCCAATATCATTCTAATCCAATGGTACCTCACATCAATATGCTTCGTTCGAGCATGATATATGGAATTTTTGCTCAAGTCAATAACACTTTGACTATCACAAAAGACCATGTACTCCTCTTGCTTCAAACTCAATTCCTGGAGAAATCTCTTCATCCACATCATCTCTTTTCCAAATTTCGCTTCAATTGCAATATGCTTTTGCCTGGTGGATAAGGCAACACATTTCTGTAACTTCGATTGCCATGAGGCATCTCCCCCTGCAAATGTAAACAAGTAGCCTGAAGTGAATTTTCTCCCATCGAGATCACCTGCCATATCCGAATCTGTGTATCCCGTGAGAGTCGATTTCGAACTTCCAAAACTCAAGCATGATTTTGAAGTTCCTTTCAAATATTTGAATATCCACTTTACGGCCTCCCAATGATCTTTTCCTGGATTGGAAAGAAATCTGCTCACCAAGTTAACAGCTTGAGCAATATCTGGTCGTGTACACAACATGGCATACATCAAAGAACCAACTGCAGAGGAATAAGAAATTGTTGCCTCTCTTCCCTCTGCTCTCGAGTCGTGGGACAAGCTTTCTTGCTCAACTTGAAGTGGTTAGCAAGTGGCGTGGACACGGTCTTAGCATGTTTCATGTTGAACCTCTCAAGTACTTTCTCAATGTACTTTTCTTGAGACAACCACAATTTTTCAGCTTTTCTGTCACGGAAAATCTCCATGCCCAATATCTGCTTTGCTGAGCCTAAATCCTTCATGTCAAATGATTTGGACAGTTCCATATTCAACTTGCTAATCGACGCAATATCTTTTCCCACAATCAGCATATCATCAACATAAAGCAGCAAGATAATGAAGTTACCATCAGGGAAGTGTTTGACATAAACACAATGATCTGCCTCCGTTCTTTTATAACTTTGGCTAGTCATAAAAGAGTCAAACTTCATGTACCACTGTCGTGAAGCTTGCTTCAAGCCATACAAGATTTTCCTCAATTTGTAAACCAAGTGTTCATTTCCCTTAACTTCAAAACCTTGTGGCTGGTTCATGTATATGTTCTCAACTAACTCTCCATGCAAGAATGTAGTTCGAACATCGAGCTGTTCGATTTCCAGGTTCATGCTAGCTGCTAATCCCAATACAATGCGAATAGAACTCATGTTCACCACCAGTGAGAATATCTCATCAAAGTCAACTCCTTTCTTCTGAGTGAACCCCTTGACGACCAACCGCGCCTTGTGTTTGACAACTTTGTCACCATCTTTCTTTAGCTTGAATACCCACTTGTTCTTCAGAACTCTCTTACCCTTTGGCAACTCGACCAAATCAAATGTATGATTTTTGTGTAAGGAATCCATCTCTTCTTTTCATCGCTTCAAGCCATCGATCTTTGTCTTTGAGGGAATGTACCTCCTCAAAATTCTCGAGGCCCCCCTCATAATGTAATCAATGCCCAATCTGAACTCGGATACAATGTATTCGGCCTACGATTTCTCGTTGGTCTTCCACCATGTTCTTCAGTATTTTCTGGTGGTGCATGTTGAATCTCCGGCTCAACATCTCCGGGTTCTTGGACAACTGGATCTGGGTCAAAAGTAGTTGGATCATCATTTTCCATCCCAACTTCATTTTCAACTTCATCTCCACCATTTTCAGCATTGGTGGTAGGAATCTCATGTGGTGTTAGATCAACAACACCAGTAGGCACCGGAGTGGAGGTCTCCCCTTTCTTCAACTCTTCCATTGTCTCATTTTCATGGAAGATGACATTTCTACTTCTCACAATCGTCTTCTTCTCTGGATCCCATAATCTGTATCCGTACTCTTCATCTCCATATCCAACAAATATGCAAGGTGTGGATTTACTATCCAACTTACTTCTTTGCTCCTTCGGTATGTGCATAAAAGCTTTGCACCCGAACACCTTCAAGTGGGAATAAGAGGCATTTTTCCCACTCCATACTCTTTCTGGAATATCAGAGTCCAGAGGAACTGATGGAGATCGATTAATCAAGTAACAAGCAATCAACACAGCTTCACCCCAGAATGACTTGGGTAGCTTGTCCATCCTTAGCATACATCTCATCTTCTCCATAATGGTTTTGTTCATCCTCTCTGCCACACCATTATGTTAAGGAGTACCCGGAACAGTTCTTTCATGTCTAACCCCATGCTGAGCATAATATGCCTTGAACCCTCTAGAAGTGTACTCGCCACCATTGTCCGATCGTAGACATTTCAGCAACTTTCCTGTCTGTCTCTCAACCATAGTGTGGAACCACTGAAATTTCTGAAATACTTCACTTTTATTCTTCAAGAAGTACACCTAAGTCTTTCTTGAAGCATCATCAATGAAAGTGAGGAAATATTTATTTCCACCTAATGACTCCACCTCGAGGGAACCACAAACATCAGAATGTATTAGCTCCAATACATCATCTTTTCGTTTAGAATGAGAACGAAACGAAATTCTATTTTGTTTACCTAATAAACAATAATCACAAGAGTGGAGTGACTTACTTTGAGCAGTAGGAATGAGAGACTCTTTGGCTAGGATGTGCAATGCTTTCTCACTCATGTGCCATAGCCTGTTGTGCTACAAATTCGGTGAAGAATCATCATCGGCTGCAAATAACTGGTCTCGAGCCATTTTGAGCTTCGTCTGGTACAATGTACAACAAAGCTTTCCTTTGCCAACCAACAAGGAACCTTTCACAAGCTTCCAATTACCATTTGTGAATTTTTGCTCGTATCCCTCTCTATCAAGGACATTAACGGCAATCAAATTGTGGCGCAACTGTGGAATATGTCTCACATCTTTTAGCGTTAGTGTGAATCCCAAGTCAGTCTCAACAACCATATCACCAATGTCAATCACCGGTGCAACACTCTTGTTCCCCATGAACAAGTAACCATAATCTCTGGCTTTGTAGTTTGTAAACAACTCTCTCTTCGGAACACAATGATGAGAAGCACCCGAATCAACTATCCACTCAACATCGGGATTCTCCACATGGAGACACTCATCACTAACACAAACTACAGTTTGATCATCATCGGAGTGAGTCACAATGGCTGCTGTGTTTTTATCCTCTGACTTTTTCTGATTCTTTTCCTTTTGTTCTTTCTTCCAAACTCTGCAATTTCTCTTCATGTGGTTAGATCCACCACAATGGTAACACTTGAATTTTTCCTTGGACTTAGACCTGTCGTCTTTCGACTTACCTCAACCTTTGGGTCCTCTACTCTTGCTTCTACTTCTATTCTCTGTGACAAGTGTGCTTGTGAAGAACTAGCCCCGGATTCCTTTCTTCTAGTCTCTTCATTGAACATACTTTCTTTGATCATGTTCAATGTCAACTTTCCATTTGGAGTTGTATTACTGAGCGTCACGACCATAGTCTCCAAGCTATCAGGTAGAGAGCTCAACAAGAATAACGTTTGCACCTCATCATCAAATGCAATATTCATGGTAGAAAGCTGATTTACCAAGTCTTGAAAAACATTCAAGTGCTCTCACATGAACTCCCATCTTTGTCTTCAAGTTCACCAACTTTCTCGATAACAAAGGCCTTGCTTTACAGATTCTTCCTTTCATACAATTCTTGAACTTTTTCCATAGATCACACCTGACCGTCTCCTTAGCCACATACGGTGAAAAAACACTAATATCTACCAATTGCACCGATTGACCAACCGCCTTCCTACTAAGCCTTCTCTCATTCCCCTGCCTTCCATACTTTCTGCGCTTAGTATCTTTTCCTTCAATGCGATCATACAAATCTTTGCAAAGAAAGAATCCTCCATCACGCCCATATGTAATAATTTTTTCGGCAATCAACTTAATCATGTAGAGTTACTACTAATGCCATCCATGGTCCGAGCCTAGTTTAATCCCAGGCCTGATACCACTCAAGTAGGAAGGGCCAATAATCGAAATCAATTGCTTCAAGACAACTAATCCACAAAAGAACAATCACTTCCACAAAAGCTCAATAGACTTTGACCAAAATACATAAATTAACCGCAAAATAAATACGTTAATAACACCAAGAACTTTTACGTGAAAACCCTTCACAAAAGAAAAAAACACTTAACCCACGTCAAAAATACTTTCACTTTATCAAATGGGAATTACATTAATTTTTATTCTATTACAAATAGAAGAATCAACATCAATAAAGATTAAACTCATCATCTGATTACAATTTTAGCACACATAACGAGATATGGAAGAGAAGCGAGTTAAATAAAGACAAAATGAATAAATATATCAATTACCCTTTTTATGTCATCTTGGATTTAATTGTGAAAATCCACTCCAATCAAAATGAAGAAAGACGTCGCCACTTTAACTCCCTCCAAATTTGAGACAAAACGGTGAAGAAACGAGCACCCAAAATGCAAACCCTTCTTCTCCTTTCTCTTTTTTTCTCTCTTTTTTTCTCTCTTTTTCTCTCTGGTTTCTCGCGTCTGCTTGCTTCCAGCAGCAATGCCCTAATCAACCAATAACTTGGCTTGACAAATGGGCCTAATTATTTAACTTTTCTTTTGGGCCTTTTCTATTTATTAATTGTTTGGGCCCAATATATATTGAGAAAAGCCCAACAGTTAGAAGCCTCGCCAATGACCGAATCCTCCGTTAAAATGTTAATACATTTCTTTGGAGGAAAACCTGCCACTCCGAATGCCTGTCCATCACTTGAAGATGATTTTTTTTGCCGATTAGCCCTTTTAATTCCTGCTTTTTGATTCTCCCGAATGTTGTATGATAGACTTGATAGTATCTTCATTAACTCACTCTGTCTCTCTGCCCCTTGTCCACTTTCGCTTCAAGTTGTTTGATTCTCTTGAGCACCCATCCTTCATTCTCCACATTGATTACCCCCAATTGTTTCCTCAGGATTCATAACTGTTACCTCATCCACCACTGTATTACTGACATTTTGTTGAGCAGGATCTGATTTCTTTTGAACTCTTTTCCCTGGTCGGCTTTTTCCATCGGACTCTCGTAACCCATCCTCAAACAATGCCCAATCTTTTGCTTTTTTCTTTAACATTCTTTTTTTCTCAAGTTCCTTCACTCTTTTCCTTCTTGCACGTTTGAATTTTTCTGCCTTGTTTAAATTGATAGCCTCCGCTGAAGAACTAGAATTCTCCCTATTCCTTGGCTCAAAAGTCCTGCTTTTATTGATCATATAGAGTTATGAAAGAATTTCACTTTCACCTCAAATTAAGGCGTTTGCAAACGATGCGTGAGTAGGTGTGGCATGTGGGAATAGGCTGGCCCTAGGTAGACATTTCCTTGAAAGGTCTGACCTGATACATATGTATTAGGCTCAAGGCTAATTTGTTAATCATGATAGTCTTTCTACCACGCTCAAGTCTGACATTTTTAATAAATGAGATGAAAATCTATTAAAATATTTTTAAGCCTATTTCACTTTGAATATAAAATTTTTTTAAAAAAATATTTATATTTTGATAATAAGATCGATTAATTTTGTTTTAGTTTCAGCAAAATTTAAGATTTAGTATTATTAATTATATAATTTTATTAATATAAAATTAATTAATACATATAATATTTTTTATTAAATATTATATATTTAAACAAGCCGATTTGTTGAGCTTAATTTTTTTTTTTTTTGAAGAAGTTTAAGTGTAATCCAAATAAATAAGTTATTAAAAAAGTTCAAGCATAACTTATTTGGCCGAGCTAAACCAAATTTTAATAGGCCAAGTCATAGGCCCTGTTGGATAGCTTGACTTGTTCCCACAATGCGTAAGGATCATTTGTAGACTAACAAAATTAACCAATCAAATTATTCAATTGGAAAACCACATATTAAATGTAATATATAAGTCAAATCAAGTCGTTCAGGCCTAATGAATCAAATTAGGTCCAACTCTAAGTATTTAAAGCCTAGTAAATCAGAAAGTTCGGTTATTTGCATCCCTTAATTAGGAGATGCACCCCTCAATTAATTCACCCTTCTATTTTTCTAAAACATTAGTAGATACACACTCCACAAATTATCAGTACTATTGTCCATATTCAATATAATTGTCCACTTCTCATTTTATTTCAAACCTAGGCAAAAAATACACTCTCCGGATGACGACTAGGCATTTCATTTTACAATTGTGACTGATGATAGTGAGAACGGTGACTATGGAGCCATTGTGTATCAAGGTTTTTGTTGAAAATAACGTATATTTGAAAAAAATCTGGCATGATTTTTGAACCTGGTGTTTTGAAATTCCATCAAATTTTCAACAATTTTTTTTCTAAATTATTAGAGATTTTCAAAACAATTTTTTTAAAATTTGTTATTTTTCACAGAATCCTATATATATTTCGACATATTATTTTCGAAAATAGGGATATATTTCGGCATACTGTTTAAAAAAATGGTGACATATTTGAAAAAACCATGTCCAAAATATGCATAACGGGAAAATAAAAAAATAAGTGCATGAATGACAATTATGCAATTTTCATCGTACGTCTAGGTCGAAAACCCAACATGTCATAAACAATATCCTAAACATTAAACAAAATAATAATATAAAACATTCAACATTCCAAACTTCATAGGACCATAATTGCTACACAAAACATGAATTAAGCTATAGTGGTGGGATGACGCTGGAAGATAAAAATAGCGGATCAATCTTGTGGAATTGAGAGGTAAGATTATAATTTTTGAGGTTTTAATAAAATGGAAAGTGGGTGTATTCAATATTAGTTGTTTAAGTCGGTTCAACCCAAAGTCCAACTACGAGCTTTTTAACTGCAACAACTTAAATATACGCAATTGGAGTTGAAATTACCGCGGCTGCGGGCATCAAACTTGCTCTCCAATGGATCCTCTTTAAGGGATCTACATTGTACTCATTCCAATTACCAGATTCGAAGAGCCCGGTATTGTTATTTATTGTCATTACCTCCCCGTATCAGGATTTGGTAATTTGAGCGTCTGTTGCCTTCTTTGGATGTGGTAGCCGTTTCTCAGGCTCCCTCTCCGGAATCGAATCCTAATCCTCCATCACCGGTCACCACCATAGTAGGCCACTATCCTACCCTCGAAAATTGATAGGGCAGAAATTTGAATGATGCATCGCTGGCACGAGGCCCGTGTGATTCATCGAGTTATCATGAATCATCACAGCAAGACTGAGTCATAGGCTTTGCTACCATGAAAGAATTTTGTCCCATCTAAAAATTTGAACTGATAGAGAGGTGCATAATTAATTCGTTTATTTAATTTTCCTAACAAATACTCCATGCGTTTCGGAGAAATTTGCACACTAAATTGGACACACAAAATAAGAAAATGATGAATAGGAATTTGAGGGGTAACTTTATAAATTTTTATGTATAAATTAAGCAAATGAATTGAGTTGTGTGTATGTGTGGGTCTAAAAGTAATGTCATTTGGTATAAATTTATGGATATCATTAGATTTAGTTTATGAAAGACTTATCATTTTTGGTGTGTACAAATTCTTTTGGGACAAATTAATAAAAAAAGTGCACAAATTCTTGTGGGGTGGGGGGAGTACATTGCTATTGAACCAAGTAAATTTTGTATTCTTATTAGTTATAAGAGGTCTGACATATGATATTGGTAGATTTCAAGTGCCGCCTGTATGGCGTCTGGGATTGAACCACTATTGAGCAGGACAGAAAAAATGTCTCAAATTATAATTTCAAATTAAAGTCAAAAACAACAATTCGATCAGCAGCCAATGGTGAATTAGCCTGTCATATCAACCTCCCACATCCCAACACTTCCATAACCTAACATTAACTCATAAAACTCGCCCAAAGCTAGGAGATACAAAAAAATGGGATCAAAACAAAGAATGGCCTACACATGACCTCTGTTAGAAAAGAGCATAACCATCTTCAATTAGCATCTCCTAAGAATCCCCCGTCGCAATTGCTTCAGGCAAAGCCCTGAAGTTTTTGAGTGGCGAAAAGCTGGTCTTGAGAGGAAACCACCAAGGCTAACAAGAACCTTCCTCACCTCGTTTGCTAGCTCGATTACATAATCGTCTTCATGACCTGTTCAGTTGTGATTACTCAATCAGAACTAATTGAACTCATACAATAATGATATATTCGAACGAAATCAAATTCACAATCATTTACCAATATCAAACAGGGCCTTCTCTAACAAGAAAAGGTAGCCCCTGTTGTTGCCACAGGGACCAAAAGCTGTGGCAATCTGCCTTGCCATGTCCTCCAATGGGGCAGGCCCTAAGTAGTATTTGTTCGATATTTTATCCGGTGTGGATGTAAATCTGCAATTTAGAGAATCAATTTACAAATTTTCAGTAATCTTTCAAATCAGATTGAATGAGCACAAATTGGAAAAGAAACTACTTACACTATCACACCAGTTACTAAGGGTTGTTCAGATTCACCTTCCTGCATTCAGGAAATCAAACACTCATTAATTATATCCATAATGCCAAAAGGGATGATATAAATTAGAAAGAAGCTATTGAATTATAACTTACTTTATAAAAGTCTACCAAAGTTTTGTGGTCATACTCGCATTCCCTTCTCTCCAGATACTCCATCGCCGCCTTTTCTTTTTCCGGCCCTCCACGAAAGCAATAAGCAGCACCCCACTAAGGAAGTTGAAATCAAGATTACTTCAAATGCAGATATGGGAACATACATTTTCATAAGAAGAAAGACAAAAACTTCTAAGCCACAGTTGCATAATTGGTGCAATTTTGACTAAAAATTATTTCATTCACAGTCTGATATGTGCCCATACAATAGCTTGATTCAATTTAGTCAAATTTGGGTCAAGATTACACCAGTTGAACGGTGAATTTAAGTGTTACTCTCGTAGGAAATAAATCAATTAAACGTAATTGATGTATATAATTCAGCAAGCACTTGATTTGAACTTACGCAAATAGTTCCTTCTTCTTCTTCCAAGGTGCAAGTTCTAGCAGGGTGCTCTGGAGTACCTCTGTGATCAATGCATGCTGAAAAACAAAGTGAACAGATGAATTTAGATCTAATTACTATTTTGCTCAAATTAATTCCAGGAAATCGTAGAGATTGGATATTCATTGCAGTACTAAACTGAAAACAATGTTTTTCGAGATATTTTCCCCAATTGAAACGAAATCAATAAATTAATTAACACAGTCAATCAATCAATCCAGATATAGCAATCAAAGATCCAGGAACTCAAAATATTGACAAACGCATACCTAAATCAAAGACACGCCTGTAGTCCTTAATAAACCCAATTACTTTCTCATCGACTTCAAATCCAGGGTTCCACACCAACGAACCGTACCCAAAAACCCAGAACACCATCTTCAATTACTCTAAAAGCTCGAATCTGCTCAATAATCGAACAATAGAAATCAGTTTACATAAAAAATTGGGGAAATCAACGGAAGAGAAAATGCCAGAGGAAATAACTCACCGGAGGTCCGGAGAGAAATATTTGGGGGCAACGGCGACGGCAGGGCTTCTGAAAAGCTCAAGCAAACAGGGACTTCAAAGAGCAGAGAGAGATGATGTGATATTGTGGTTTTCCCTAATTTTTAAGAAACCCTCACTCTCTCTGTCTCTCCAATTGCAGATTTTCTATGGTGGTTTTCGCCAGATGACAATTTGAAGAAGGTGAGATGCGATGAATTTATAGGTAGGAGTTGAGAAAAGCGTGTATTGGGAATTTGGGTATCTTGTATGGGGATGACATATGATGGATGGATGTATTCCGAATTTGCAACATACATGTACATGTCTACATACATATATATCCATGTATATCCTCGTACATGTGTATTGAAAACTCTCATCTTATTATATTATTTTGGCTTAATTATAAATAAAATTAATATTTTTTTCACTTTTAAATATTATTGCAAGTAAGGTTTACAAATAATTTTTTTGGTGTATGGATCTGACGTGACCAATTAATATATTCATGTGTTAAAATATCGTCATTTTGCATAACGAAAAGTATTAAATTATCACATTGAAGAACAGGGCACAAAGAGGACCACCCATGAACCTAACTTGCACCGGTATTTAAAAGTGATGATTTATTTATAATTATTCAAAGTTTAAATTAATTTGCAACTTAGTAAAGAATGATAATTTTATCACACAGCTCGTGAGATTTTGTATTTTATTTTTATTTTATTAAATCTCAATATATTTATTTTATTTTATATTGGCTAGTTTAAATATATTCCAGTGTAAAACTAGGATTTTTATTCAAAAAGCACATTTCATGAAAAAAAAAAACCTTTTTTCCAATACGCCAATAACTATAAAGACCTGATTACAATATTTGATTTATTTGAATATGGAATGGTGTAATTGACACTCTCCTTACATAAAAAAATAATATAAAAATTAATTCTCGTATTTATGAATGGTATGCATGTATGCTTGCTTCCATCCAACTGTCCATCAGGATTGTTAAGTCGGTTATGTAGTACTAGTCTACTAAGGTATGTTAACAGCTTTCAAAAGTATTTATTTTTTAAAAAAAAATTTCACAATTTTTAAAATAAGTCCCAAAAGAAACAGGTTTTAAAATACGAGTATTCATCCAATGAAAACCTGGGCGATCATTCTGATGCGTAAGCTTTCAATAAAATTAAGACAATCTTTTCTCTTGTTTGAAGCTAATTAATGAAAATCTTACTCCCAAGAGAAACAGGTAAAAAACGAGTAACATCCAATGAACCTGGACATTCTGATGCGTGCTTTCAATAAAATGTAGCACTCTCTCCGTCTCAAACTCAAACTCGATTCTTTTAAATTTCGTTTTGGTATCTATTTTATCATTTTATTAAATAAAAAAATATCTATTTTAAATAATTATTTTTTTAACCTCAATTACCCATCATTTTATCACATAAAATACTAATAAACAACTCTATCTACCCAAACACTTTATATATTTTTTCTTAAAACACAAGCACACAGTAATGTGACAATCGCATTTGGGATGGAGGGAGTATTAGATTTCTTTTTAAATATTATTTTCGTAATTTTTGGAAAAATAATTTTTGAAACATAGTCAGCTTAAAAACTGTTTATAAAGTTACAAAAAATACATCAAAAACATCATTAGAGGTTGTATGTTTAGTGGGAATTTGAAATCCTATAAGAAAGAATTTTAAAATTAAAATAAAGTAAAAGATATAATTGAATTTTATCCAACCACATTTGTTAACAATTCTTAAATATATTATTTAAATATTTCAAAAATTTTAGGGGACCCAATGCCCCCTTGGCCTCATGGTAGGTCCGTCCTTACTTGTAGGAGTGTGAATTTTGTAAAAGTTTGATATGGTAAATTTTTTTAAAAGTAAAAAGTAGGAGGAATATTATATATTAAAAAATATTGTTAAAATGATTGAATGATTATTCAAAATAAAAAAGAATAGATAATATTAAGTTCAGAGGCGGTTCTATTAATTAGTGAGCAAGGTCCACCATAACTCACTATATATTGTAATTATTATATAAAAAAAATTTAAAATTGACTCATTAGCCCACCCAAATTAATTATATCAGTTCACCCTAATTATAAACCCACTTAAAATCCATCAATATTCCCCAATTCCTGTAGAAATATTAGCAAACAACTATAGGTCCACCCACTTTTAATTAATTTTTTATTTTATCTAAAAGAAAATTAAACATTTTTTACTTCAAAAAAAATTATTTTCACAAAGAGCAGAGAATTAGAGTTTAGAAGAAATTTGGGATTCTTCATTCTTGATTTTATTTTTTCAACACTCATGACTCATCCTCAATTTTCAAGGCAGAAAAAGTATTTTTTTTATTCTTTTATTTTTTCTTATACAATGTAATTTTCTTTTATTCTTTTAATTTTTCTTAATTTTCACTAAGACTCAATTATTGATGAATTTTATGCTTTAAAGTCTCTTTGAGTACAGTTCAATAAACATGAAAAATATTTTACTTTGTTTAAAGTTATTGATCTAATTTTTTTTTCTTTTAAGTCCACCCCATTATAAATTTTTGGATCCGCCACTGATTGAGTTGAATAGATAATACTCCCTCTTTTTTTATTTACATGTCGTTTTAGCTTTTTGAATTATTTGTGAAATATATGTCGTTTTGGTATTTTATCCCCCTTTATCTCATATTTACCCTTAATATTGTAATTTTAAATTTCACATTTCCTACAAATGTGTTGTGTGTTTAATTTTTCAACCAATAGTATTTATTGTTAATAATATTTAAATAATATTAATTAAGGTTAATTTTGAAAAAAAAAATATCCTTAATTTGTCTTACAAACGACATCTATTAAAAAAAGGAAGGAGTAATAATTAAAAAATGTGTGATAAGTGATTTATATTATATTGAAAAATGTGTTAAAAAAAGTAAGATATATTATAAGTATTATAGGATAAAATTTTAGATGATTTAATATCATATATCGAAATCCTACTAAAGAGGATTTGATATTTAAAATTCTAAAAGCTAATTCCTAACCAACATAGCCGTAGGAATATATATTTGTATGGATCTCCAATTTAATGTAATACTCCAAATTGTGTGGTTTCAACTTTCAAATTTCTTTTTTCAAAATAGCCTCTTGGAATGACATGCAAAATAGACATTTAAAATTGCAAAATAGATCCTTTAAATAAGCATTAAAAATATAATAAAATCATCCTCAATTTTATTTTATTTTTAGATAGAGTTAATTGGTTCAACCAATCAACCATTTGTATCATTTTTTTCAATATTAAATGATTCATAAGCGTCTCAAATGTCAATTAATTCGATATTCCGAATCGATTCATTATGGTTGCTGAATAATAATTAGGTCGGTCCGATGGGTCAGTCCAACCTTTTAATACCTATCAAATTGAAATAGACCCCGTTAATTGGGGTACCGAGGAGTCATTTACCTTCATTTGATTCGTGTCAACAGTTAATATACGGATATTCTCTTTTTTTTTTAACCGATGCTATCTAATTTAAATAATAAATACCATGAAACGAGGAAGCAGCAGTACATGCCAAAGTTGACTGGAAACGAACACGTGACATCTTCATTCTTCACAAACCACAATGTTCAAATATTACTTATCAAATTTCATACATGTCCCGAAAGGCGCCTTTACCATACATACATAACATAAGTTGTCGATGCACATGGTTCAATAACATACATGATACAGCGCACAAAACGATCATAAATGAATTTTCATTTTTATGTCTATTCTTACATGGATAACTTTTATATCTTACATTAATATGATATGTATGAGAAAATATACTCAAAATAAGTGTATGCACCATATGTATAAGAAAATATACTAAAAAAATGAGGCACACTAGCATGAGACCGTCTCACGGTGAAACGGGACATAACATGAGCATTGACACCTTTAACACTTTGGAAGGGGTGGATATAATTTGTACTAGATTAATTGTACCCGTCTCATATGAGTTTTTATCGTTCAAAATAAGTGTGCACAAATACTCTATGCATCATCTGTGCATTTTCAAATACCATATTAAAGAAAATTGCATACAACATGAACTTTCACAAAGAAATCAAGCTATTTTTAATCACAAGGTCAATACATTGTTTATCTAAATCCTTTGAACAATGACAAAAAATCATCTCCCTTCATCCTCCACCAGCACCACCCACTGATTTGCATATACTGTAGTTCAATGAAAACTAGATAAACCAACAAAGATAAGCAATTTGTACGTATATTTGTACACATTGAAGTAACTGTCTCATTAAATTTTGTTTTGTGAAATACAAAAAACGTAACACGGGAGGCAATGCAGTATGATTTTTCCAGGAAAACATAGATGGGGAAACGAAAATGTAAAAAAGACGATGACTGGACACTATACCGGGTAAGAAAACGAAAACATTGGCAAAACATGCACAACTTTCGCGTTATCAAACCATGAATGTTGGTACCCAAATCGTCTCAGCTCCCCATGCTCGATTGTGAAGACGCTTGAAAACTCAGATCTTCCTGCAGAAATATATTGTGATTGTTAGTCAGCAATAATATGCTATATGCAGACATGATAATGATAACTAGTCTCCTACAATATTTTTTGCTAAATTTGAAGAACATGCACTAAATAGTCCAAATTGGTAACAACCTCTGTTCCAATATTTTATGTGTTTCACATAGATTAAGAAAATCATTTAATATCTTATTTGTATAAAATGACTAACATATCTTTTTTGGTATTTTACATAGATTATTGTAGCTCAATAGACATATCGCAAATATTAAGAAAATGCCAAGGTTGGAAAAAAAAATCTATGGAAAATAAAAAGCGATAATATTTTGGCAAATTCTTTAAATTCTCTAAGATGACGGTTAAATTCGAATGGACGAGTATTTGCATCGACTTACTTTGACGGAAACTTGGCTATGGCAGGGTGAGGGATTTCCAACGCATGATGTATTATTATACATACAATCATCTGCAAGATCTCTCATTTTGTTGAGTTCGGGAAGTATGACGGTTCCAAGACCCGGCCTATCTTTTCTACGAAGTTCAGAACACTTGAGTGCTAATTTGGCAATGGTTAAGGCCTCTTCGTAAGGCCAATCAGGCACGGATGGATCGAGCATCTCCGCAAACGTCCCTTTTTCGATAGCTCGTCCCACGTGATGAGTCAGACCCATCGGAGACTTTGCCGTGAGAATCTGTAAAAATATTATACCTAGAGAGTATATATCAGATTTCACACCAAGCATACCCGTCTGTTGATACTCTGGATCGATGTAACAGAAAGTTCCAGCAGTGGATGTCATTCGATATTGAGTAACATTGTCGGCCACAGATGGAGGGACGAGCCGGGCCAACCCGACATCACTGATCTTACTAACGTAGTTTCGGTCAAGTAGAATGTTTGCAGGCTTCAAATCACGATGGACTAGTGGCTCGGGATTGGTTTGGTGGAGGAAAAGAAGGCCCGTTCCGATTTCAGCAGCAATTCGGAACCTATTTTGCCAAGATAAAGGGGGAGTCTTGCCCCGTTGGAATAGACGGTCTTCCAAGCTTCCATTAGACATGTACTCGTAAACTAAGCAACCATACTCGGGACAGGCACCTAGAAGCAGGACCATGTTCGGGTGTCGTATGCAACATAGGATTTCAACCTGTCATTACATGCAAACCAACGGATACTGTTCAGTGAACCAACTAATACTGTCTAGTGAAAACAACTAATACCTTTTGGTGAAACAACTAATATAAATTGTAAGAATCCAAAATTAAAATTTTCAAATGATGCCTGCAAATCACAATAACCGAACAAAGTGTGGTTGACAAACAAACCTCTTGTTGAAACTGGGCTCTTCCTTGAGTAGCATCGGGTCGAAGGACCTTCACCGCACAAGGTGTATGGTCCAAATAACACTTATATACGGGTCCATAACCACCTTCTCCAATCTTTCTCGTTTGTGCAAAGTACTCCGTAGCAACTTCAATCTCATCGATCGTATATTTCCTGTACCTGGTATCTGTCTGAGTCATAGAGTTAATCATCCTACTCTTCTCTTCTGATTCTCTTAAGGCCTTCATCTCTGCATTGATCCTCTTCTGAGCTTCAAGCTCTGCAATCCTTTGAGCTGCCTCAGCATGCTCAAGGGCCGCCTTAGACTTGGCCTTTTCCTTAGCTGCAAGAGCCAATGCCGCTTCTTCAGCCAATCGCGCCTCTTCTAACCTCTTTTGCTCGTCCAATTTCCACCTTTGGAGCTCCTTTGCCTCCTCTCTTGCTGAGAGTGCTTCTTTGCAAGCAGTACTGTACATATCCATTGTTTGCTTGAGTTCCTGCTTTAGCCTTCTCATTTCAGCTTCTACGTCATCCTGTAACTCAAATGATTAGCTTAAACAGGTAACTATATGAGCCAATCTTAAAGTACTTAAACTTCCTTACCATATTTTGTGGAGTGAAAGGCTTATCATTGTCCAATGCATCAAAGAAATCTAGTGAGGACATTATGTCTACTGATTTACGTCCAAGGTTCCACGAATCAAAGCCTTGATAATCTACATCTGAGTACTCAGAAAGCCGAGGAGGGGTGGGCCCGCTTTCAAAGCTATCGCTGAAAGTAGGGAGTACATCAAGACTTCTTCTTGAACTTACAAAGGATATGTCGGAATCTGGTGGAGAGATGTCATATGCCCTTCCATTAGGAGCTTTCCGGTGAGTGAACGGAGACCTGTTGCAGTACAAACACTTAGCTTCCATCAATCAAAAAATCAAGTTGAATATTTATTCACCTTGATGACCTAATATGACATACTTGATGCTGACGTCACTTCGCCTCCCGCGAGGAGATGGTTCGGACCCGGCCCGTGATGCTCCTGAAAACGAACCTGCAAAGAATGGATCATAATTTGAGCTTGTTGTAGTCTTGTAGTTGTTTCAAAAGAACAAACACAATAAATGAGAATGACAGACTAACTTCTAGAGCTCGTGGTTGAATGCATAGGTGGCTCTGAATTACTAATTTTGCTGTTGATTTGGTTTAGTATCTGGCTACGAAGTGGGGTGAGGAAGGATGGAGGTGGACGGGAAGCAGATCGGGTTGATGAGATCTTTCCCTTGTGGATGACATGTACAGTGCAAAAATCTGGTGCACCTTTTAACACACTTCCAGGAATGTCTTTTGCTTTGAATCTGCTTGTTCATAAGCTGCTCAATTTAGACTTTGAAATAGCTCGAAATTAATAGTTTTTAGACATTAAGGAGATGAGAGTTGTTATCTTCACCTAAAGATGCCACCTTTGACAGCAGCACCAAGAACCATGATATCAATCGTGGACTGCTTCACAAAATCAATCAGGGCTCTTGCTACGTCTGTGTCGTCCAACACAACCTCGTGTCGTTGTATCTAATGAACGAAAATAAGACATAGAACATCATCAATAGTGAGAATAAACACGAAATTTTACTAGGAAATTTAGAAAACCTACATCTTTGCGTGTGCATAAGACACGAAAAGGAAGGAACAACTCCCTTAATACTACGTCGTCTCCAATCTCCTCGCTGCCATCAGGCATTTGAACAGGCCCTGTACCAAAAGAAGAGACAGATTTCATTGTTTAAGAAACTCTTAGCGAAGAAAACTGGTGAAAATTGCATCTAAAATCTTCACATTCATCATTCAAATAAACCAAAGCATCATTTCGGATGGTTTTTTGTTCAATACAGAGAAACACGTCATATTTTTGCATGAATTTCAGAATTCAAAGGTAACAGAAATATAAAGATGGAGAAATGTCATTACATGAGGAAAAGGAAGATGGAGATGTAGACAATGCACCGGCTGAAGATTGTTTTAGTCTGACGTGAATCAGAATAACAGCTTGGCCTCTTACAAGAATACTGTCAAGGGCCCATTTCAGGGCAAATTGGCTCGCCCTATCCTTGTCTATCGCCACCGCCACCAATTTAGTCATTGACATCTTTTCTCCAAAATTCGAGACAGCCACATTGGCTCCCTCCCTTTCTCTCTCTTTAATTCTCTCCCTTTCCCCCTCTCTCTCTCTCTCTTAATGATCAAAACACAAGGTTGAATCAACCTTTTCAGATTTAGAACATCCAATTGTTTTACAAAATGATGATATTTGTATTTCTTTCTTGATTAGTTGAAAAGCAGAATTCCTAACAAGTCATGAGCCTTTTTCCCTCTCTCTCACTCAATACGCAAACTATCAAACACATTTTTTTTTCTCTCTCCCCCTTACTTTCTCTCTCTCTCCTTGTTTTTTTTCTACAAATGTGCTAGGGGAGCTCGTCTTTAGCGGGCATTATTTTAAATTCAAAGGAAAAAAAATTCCTCTGCTGTGATTGCCTATCATTTTGCCAAGACACATGTCCATAATAATATGGCTTTATAACAGAATTCTAAGTAGGGATTTGAAAGGTCAACATCCCTTATTATCATTTCAAGAAAACTCCTTCAAAATTTGGGATAAATGCTTGTATAAATCCCAAATGATTCGGCACCGAGTATCTTCTAATTTTGGTTAATTTGTAAACTACAGACCCAAAAATTTAGGATAATATAATTTCATCAAAATAAAGAACGAATTAAACACAATTATTTGCATAATTCACTCATTGTATTTCATTAAGGAACAAGAATCTTAACCGTCAAAAAAAAAAAAAAAAAACAAGAATCTTATAAACTCCACAATTTGTTTGTAATTGAATTACACAATAGGGGAAAAGAAAGGAGCACGAAAAACTCACATGAAATCGTGAATCCTTTATCTAAATGTCTTGTTGATCACAAAACATCAGCTTCCCAGCTTTCTCACACAACCCTTGTTCTCCAACATCATCCACAAATTTCCCATAACTATACTTCAATGGCATTCTCCCTAACACCCTATGAAACTGATGTATACAATCCCCTCTCCCCTTCCTATACTCCACTTCCCTCACTCTCCCCGGAACGCCGTCGTTCCTAGCATCCCCATAATCCCTCACTCCGCCGCCCTTGCCTCCCACCATCACCGGCTCTTTCTCGATCTCATCCGCCACCACAAAATTCATCAAAATATCCTCGCAATTATTCATCTCGTCTCACGCAAGTAAGTGTGTGTCTATATATAAAATTCCTAATATATTGTACAAGTTCAGAAACTCTAAATTTGATTTGACATAAAATCCTCAATCCTTAATTTGAATAAAATCTGGTTATGAATTTATTGGAGAATAATATACTACTCCCTCCGTCCCGCTATATTTGTCCCGCTTTCCTTTTATGGACGTTCCACTATATTTATCTCAATTCATAAAAGGAAAAAGTAACACTCCATTAACTATTATTTTAATATTATTCCCCTCATTTTTCATCTCAACTATCTTAATTTTTCATTTATTAAATACTACTATAAAAACCCAATATATATTATTTTAATATTATTTTTTAAATAATTCAATAAAAAAAAGTGAAACAAATATATCAGGTTAAGGACGGATGGAGTACTATATTAGCACGTTAGCAACCTCCACACTGTTTTTTTGTGTTATATACGTGGTAAAAAAACATTCGAAATTTCTGCTAACATTTATCAATAGAATAAGACTTAACTGATAACGATAAACCATACGATACTATTCGTTTTTGTTAATTAAATCCCTAAAAATAAGACAGTTATCCTTTCATAAAGAAAATGTTCATACTATACTGCAAATGTGAAATGTGTCACGACATTTTAAATTATTGAGTTGTACGTGAATCTGAATTAGGTAGTAATTATTAATTCCACGCTTATCTAAAGTGTATAATTAAGTTAGATTACCTTTGCAACTAGTCGTACTTCTACCTAATTAGTGGATTTATTAATTCATTTGTCAAAGTTATTAATCAAAAGAGGCAAGGTGGATTTACATTCATTATAAGAGCATAACAACTTCAGGTGTAATGCCAAAGATCTTGAAGTATCAAATTAATTTAATCCTACCAAAAACATATTGTTGTGTACTTGTGTATGTGTGTGGGGATTTTCCGAGTTATTTAGTTTAATTATCATTAACTCAATAAACATTGCGTGAATGCAACAACAATATGCCACAATTTAATACGCATGGAAAGGGGAAGCACCACATGTACATTGAAAAATTATCAACATAATTTTGGACCACAAATATTTCTACTACAAGCAACTATGTTAATCGGGTCAGTTTCCACGTGTCGTAGGTTGAGACTACGTCTCAAGTTCGGTTCGTGGAAGTTGATACAGTCTCATTATTTGTTATCTTTCTGTGCTCCATTTTATGTTTGGAAACACCAACCTTCGATATGTACACCCAAAAAACTATAGTGGACATTGGGAACTCCTTGTAAAGTTTACGGTTGAGTACCCCTTGTACTCCACTAATATACTTCATCTTTACTACTTTTCAAAAAAAAAAAAGAAGATGTTAATCGGGCCACTTTCCACGTGTCGTAGGTTGTGACTATGTCTCAAGAGCAGGAATAATTCTGAAAATATAATTATATTAATAATTTTATCAGAGGTGAATTACAATGACTCATAACACACCTATTTATACTAGTAAAACATAAAATACTAACTTAATTATCAAGACATATAATTGATAAATATGAAGCCACCTCGGAACCTAAAGGCAGTACTGGATATGCAACCATCTCGGACCCTAAAGGAGCTGCAGACGCGGAACGGGAGAATTACGACGTTTAGTCATTTTATTGCCAGATCATCAGAGAGGAGTCACCACTTTTTCAGGGTGTTGAAGATGGGGTCCCGGTTTGAGAATTTAAAGCACACAAGATAGAGAGAGTAAGCAAAAAGGAGGACCTCATGGTCTAATTGATTGAGGCATGTAAGGCTAATCCTGTTCAAAAGAGGAGAAGAGTACAAACAACTCTTCTCCCTTACCAATTCTAGGGCAAAGGGTACAAACAACCCTTCGTCTATATAAACAAAACCAGCAGGGACATTGTTTAAGCATGTAGGAAATAGTAAATTGTTCAGATAAGCAGGAAGTTAATTGATTGGAGATGGGTTGGCTTCTGCTGCAGGATTGGGGACTGCTCCTCAACATGCCCACTGGAGCCTCCACCTGTTGGGGAATAAGTTGCACAGATCTATTCGGGGTGAATATTTAAATACAAATTTAATTCTTTAATTATTACTGAATTAATCCTATATTAATTCAAATAATAATCCAACAACATATCATGCATATAACAATTCACGTAAAACCTACGCATGCGGAATCCTACGAGTTTACGTGAACATACCTCTTGGGATGACAACGGTGTGGCTGAATAGACTAACCGTAAGGACTTCCCAAGTATTCCCTTAGCCCTCGTTCGACTATCCGGTGGAAGGATTCTTGTGAACGATTTAACAAAAGGAAAATAAAATATGTTGCACCACCTTTGTGGATTTACTAATTTTTCCAGCACATGCAATTGTACTTGGGAATGAAAGAATCATCCCCTATTTATAGAGGCCAAGGTGGTCGAAATTTTTTGTGCTAAAACAATGTGGGAAAATCCTTTCTTGATCTCCAAGAAATCTTGAATATATCTCTTATATTATTTTTCCCATAATTATAATATTCCACAAAAATCCCACCTTCTCTATTATTATGGATTTTCGAAAATAAGGGTATCAAGATTCCAAGATTTGGATCTTCTTGAATTTATGAGATATTCTTGTATTTCAAGAAATACATATCTTCCATAATATCTTTTCAAGAAAATCAAGAAAATCTTTTCTGCCCTCTATTTTCAAATTTTCGAAAATTTCATGATAGATAATCATGTGGGAGATTTCTTGAATTTAATGAGACAATCTTGTATTCCAAGAATACATATCTTCATTACATAACAAAATTCAAAGAAAATCTTTCTCCCAACTTATCTATTATTTTCGAAATTTGTTGGGAAAAATAAGCAACAATATTTATTTTATTTTAATCACCTTTTCAGTTAATGGACTATATGTTGGGCTACTCAGGGGGCCTTTAGGAGAATTAAGATTGGACCTTCTAATGGACCTTGAATATCTAATATTGAGCCACAATATAATTCAAGCCCATAAATATTAATTAATCCCACTACATAATTAATATTGCACTATCCATCTTAACTCATATTACAGTCAATATGGCTCCCGGTCATTATTTCTCGTGTTTAAGATTATCTAGCCCATTAATTAATTCAAGCCACTGAAATAACTTTCTATTAATTAATATCTTATATCCTTGGTCAAGGAATGGTTCAACATTATTATCCATACCGGAAACTAATTCCATTTGCAAGATTTGGTATGATAAAGCTTATGAACCTCCCAAGAGGGCAAATCGAACAAGCGTACTTGCACACGATTCTTCTTATTAAATCTTAGCAATCACATGTGACTAATAATATTGCCCAATATAAAAAGTATTGAATCTCTCTGATTCGCTACCATGATAAGTCAAAGCAATAGTTACTAATCCCACATGATCCTATTTAAGGAACGAAGATTAAGAAATAACGAACCACTGAGGTCTAATTCTTCCTTGTTCAGTTCTGAAGAATTTATCCTCCTGTAGGTCCTATTCAGTGCATCAGTCATGCACTAGTGTAATCTCTTGGTCAAGACAAGCCAATCTGAGCCTTACCCTTCAACCTTTCACGATGGGTTGTTCATTTCCATCTAGGTCGTGAATAGCGTACTTTTAGTTACAAGGGACTGTTAATTTAATCTTCTGTGATCTGGTATCACTAAATTAACTACAATGTAACACGTACGACTTATTGAACAGTTATGCAGTAAATATATGTAACATTCGATAATATTTAAAGCATCAGTGATAAACAATTTATTTCAGTAAATAAGTCTGAAAATTCAGTTTCGATTATACAAAGTAAAAGCATACTTTCCAGTATAATCCCAACACCACCTTCATCTTGTGTTTGCAAGAGAGCGACCTCGGCTGGATGCAGTGGGTACAGAGGTGGATCCAAATGAGCTAAGTTCTTAGGAGTGCACTCGTCTGTTGAAGTTGAAACACGACCGCTCTCATGCTAGGAAGCTACCAAGGATAGTCCAACTTCTCCTTCGCGTTTCCGGTGAATTGTGGGGGAGTGGCAAGACCCTCCAAAAGTGTTTCTATCTCCCTATTGTATGTACCATCAAAGCCGGGCTCTTTGTGTTGGGCAATGGCGCAGTTAAAACCATGGTTCACGAAGTAAGACACGAACTTCCCCATGCTGACCAGGAAGCTGGTGCTCTTGTGGTAAGCTTCCAATCAGGATTCGTGAAGGGTCCTCAGAAACTGCTGCCCGGCCGGCGCATCGAATAGAGAGTTGAGACAAGCATTGATACCTTTTGGCAAAGAGCAGGCTTCGACCTCCTTGATCTGAGTTTGGGCGAAAGTGCGGGCCTGAGTTTTCCACTTCTCTGCCTCCTCATTCCACTTGGCGCAATCAGAGGATAGACTCGAATTCCTTTCTTGCTCCTGAAGGAGGAGGACTTCCAGGTGTTTACGCTCATGGAGCATTGTGCTTGCCAAATTCGTAAAAACAGTCCCAAATTGAAAGAATAGAAGTATTAGAAGATACAACAAGATAAAATGCATGAATTGAAACAAGAATTTATTACTTTTAGGTGCAAAAACCCCTTTGACCTCTTAGATACACCTTGCTTTTAAAATTAGTACCAAGTCCAAACTACAGTGTCCTTTACCCATTATACCCCTGACTCAATCCCGTCTGATGCGTATGAATAAAATTAAAATTATTCATCTTTATCTCTCCCACAAATCAGTAATCCTTCATAATTATCCCATTTTTATCTCTCTTTCACTTCTCCTCTCTCCCTCTCTTCCTAAAATCCATAGTGGCCTCTGCCCCTCCACGCCCTGCCGCCGCCACCATCACCACAGGCTCCCCTCATAGAATCCGCGCCTCCCCGTCGCGCGGCCACCCCCCCACACAGAGCCGCCCTCCTTTTGCAGAAACCACCCTTCTCGTTGTGGCCCACCCCCCCTCGTAGAAATCGCCCTCTCCGCTGCGCGGCCACCCTCACCAACCCAGTAACAGGTTTGAAGTTTTTTTTTTTTGCATTTTTGCATTTTTGCATTTTTTATTAGACCTGGTGATTTTTTTTTGGGGACAGATCTGGTGATCTGGGTGGTTGGAGGAGACATACTTGGTGGTGGTAGGGCGGGACTGGTGGTAGTTTTTCTGGTTTCCCTTCGCCGGCGCCGCAAGCGTGGGCAGCGTTAGTTGAGCGCGGCGTCGCGAAGGGGAGAGGGTTTCTCCAGTTTCCGTTAGGTATAAAAGAAGGCGGGGCGGCGCGATGGGCGGCAGCTCTATTGGATACAGAAGGAGGCAAGCGGCGCGGGGTCTGCTTTTCTGGTTTGGTGGGGCGACGGCGAAGAGAGAGCGCACCGTCGGCAGAGGGGTGCAAGAGAAGTGATCTAGATATGATTTTTTGAAGTTGAAGATGCATATGTTCATGTCGTGATGAAGAAGCGTCCGAGTTGCAGCACTGAGTCAACTGAGTCACTGACTTGAAGATGAATATGTTCATCAAATTGATGAACATGTGCATGAATTTTATGCATATGTGCATGTCGAAATGGAGTACGAAAATATGTAATTTTGATTTTTTTTTTTTTTTTTTGTAATTTCTGTAATTTTCTAAATTTTTTATATGAAAATTTCAAGTTATAATATTTTTCTTTTTGATTGGATTGTTGTAGATGTGTAATTTTGTATGAAGATGAATCTTGATTGAATTTTTTGTAACATAAAGATGAATATTAGAATGAACATGAATATTTTGCTAATCTTCACAGTAACAATTTTAGAGCTAAAATGGGGGAGCGAGAAAAAAAAATGAGTTGGAGAAGAGTGAGAGAGAAAGGAAGAGTGAATTTGGGGGGAAAATGACGGTTTTCAGATAAAAATGTGAAAATGATGGTTTTCAGAGTTCACGGTTTCCTATAATTTTTGTATTTTTGTTGGGGAAATCACGGTTTTTTTCTTGTCCTAAAATAAGGGTATATATGTCTTATCTAGTGCCTATTTGCACCTAGAAATAATTTATTTAAAAACTTGGACCTCTTAGTTATTGGGCCTTGGGCCTTGCACTAGAAAGTGTGCCACTCTTGAAACAAATAGGGGGTAAAAGAGAGAGTACCTCAAAGAAGGATTCGGAGGCCTTGGTTAGCTTCTCTCCTCTACCCCGGTTTCATCAAGGCTTCATAGTCTTTGGAGGATATGTACTCGCCTTGCAAAAAGAGGTCGATGGGATGCTCCTCCGGGTGCCTCCGGTCCAGATCAATTGTGGGGCGACTCTGGAAGTATGAGGTGGGCCAGGAAGCATATTGGATGGATTTGAGATCTTTCCTTGTGGATGACATGTGCAATCTGCTGTAAATCAAAAAGCACATTTTAACACACTTCTAGGAATGTCTTTTGCTTTGAATCTGCTTGTACATAAGCTGCTAAATTTAGACTTTGAAATAGTTCACAATTAATAATTTTTAGACATTAAAGAGATGAGAGTTGTTATTTTCACCTAAAGATGCCACCTTTTACAGCAGCACCAAGAACCACAATATCAATTGTGGACTGTTTTACAAAGTCAACCAGTCTCTTGCTACGTCTGTGTCGTCCAACACAACCTCATGTGGTTGTATCTGATGAACGAAAATAAGACATAGGAAATCATCAATAATGAGAATAAACACGAAAAATATATACTTGGAAATTTAGAAAACCAACATCTTTGCGTCTGCATAAGATACAAAAAGGAAGGAACAACTCCCTTAATACTATGTCGTCTCCAATCTTCTCGCTACCATCAGGCATTTGGACTGGCCCTGTACCAAAAGAAGAGACGCATTACATTGTTTAAGAAAACTCTTGGCGAAGAAAACTAGTGAAAATTGCATCTAAAACCTTCACATTCATCATTCAAATAAACAAAGGATTATTTCTGACGGTTTCTTTGTTATTGTTGCAACATAGTAGAAATTCAGAATTCAAAGGTAACATAAACATAAAGAGGGAGAAATGCTATTACATGAGGAAAAGAAGATGGAGATGTAGACAATCCACCGACGGAAGATTGTTTTAGTCTTACGTGAATCAGAATAACAGCTTGGCCTCTTACAAGAATATTGTCAAGGGCCCACTTCAGGGCAGATTGGCTCGCCCTATCCTTATCTATCGACCCCAGGCACATCGAGCAAGCGTCAGTCCCCACACCATCACAAATTCCACGTTTGAGCAAGTTGTCCTTTGTAGCTAACATTTCATGAATAGTATTCCAAGCAAAAACCGAGACTTTAGCTGGAGCCGGCTTCCACCAAAGCTTCTTCCATGGAAAGAAATTCTCATCCTCATCTGGCTCAGCCTCCACAATGATGTCATACATCTCCTTGGTCGAGAACTTGCCTTTTGTCGGACCATGCTACCTCCATGAATCCTTCACATTGACTCTTACTCTGTACCTGTGAATACACTGCCAAAGATCCAAGAACTCAAGAAATTCATTAGGATTAAACTCTCTACACCAACGGAAAACCCAAGACTCACTCTCACTATCCCATAGACTCCCGACCAACTCCTTCTTCTATAATGATAACTCAAACAGAGACGAACATCTATCCATCAACCGACACTTACCCTCAACCCAATGATCGACCCATAACTTTTCCCTAACACCATTCCCCAAAGAGAAACTCAAGCTACCCCAAAAAAGATTCCCCACAGGACTCCACCACAATTCATATAAGTCTTTCCACCAGAGTGACCATTTCTTATCGACTAGACTCACATCGGAACCCACTGAAAGGACTCATACTTTGACTCAATGACACTGACCCACAATGATTTCTCCCCAGACACCCACAACCATAACCACTTACACAACAATGCTAAGTTAAATGACTTAATGTCCCTCACACCCAACCCACCCCTAGACCTACCACGACAAATTGACTCCCATCTGACCCACGCAATCTTACGACACGATCCTTTCCCACCCCACAAAAAATCCCGCTGAAGTTTAACCAAGGTTTTAATCACACACTCAAGGGCTTTGAAAATGATAGGTAGTAGACTGATAAAGCTGATAGAACCGAATTTAAAAGCACAAGCCTCCCTCCAAAAGACAGATACCTTCTTTCCCAACCTGAGAGTTTCTTTCGAAACTGGTCCACCAAAGGCTTCCACACTTCTTTTTTTCTGAAATTTGCCCCAATTGGAAGGTCCAAGTAAGAGAAAGGAAACTGATTAGTGGTGATTTTTCTTGAGATTTATGTGCTTTTCTTGCTCACTCTTGAACCAATTTCATGTTTTTATTGCTCAATTTGGAATAATTGCACTTGAAATGAGAGAGGTTTTTGTTTTGCTATCTTTGTAGGAAAATTATGGATTTTGGAAGCAAAACATGAGCTCAATATTATTCTGAGTTAAGTTAAATATAGAACCATTGAAAGAGCTTGAAGTGAGGTTCGCAACGCAAAAAGAACCAACTCAATCGGAGTTCGGGAGCTCAAGTTATTAAGAAAACGACGACTGAAGCTACACGACCTGCATTTGCTCGACCTGCTGCTCGAGTCGAGCAACCTTGCTCGGCATTTTTAGTCGAGCACGCCATTTTATACAGTGATTTTGGCCAACTCTTGATCTACTCGACCAAATTTTGGTCGAGCACAAATGCTCGATTCGAGCAGCCCAAAAAGTGAAAACGCGGACACGATTTCACCCGTGCACGATCTCCCTTATTGTCGAGCACTTCTGCTCGAGTCGAGCACGTGAAAAATCCCAAGTTTCTCAAATCTAACCTAGGGACACGTGCCAGCTGACTCAAAAGCATATAAAAGCCTCCAAGTTCGTTTTTCATTCATTCAGCAGCTGGGGGAGATATAGGGAAGCAAGCAAGTGATACATTTTAGAGTTCCAAGTTATACTTTTGCTAGTTTTTCAATTTTTCTTCCATAGATAGTTTAGATCTTCATAGAATAGCTTAGTTCTAGCTTTATTTACATTTCAAGCAAGGATTCAAAGAGGAATTGTGAGTTTTGTTATGCTTTTGTGCTACAATTTCATCCAAGAGGTGATTCCTACTTTTTATTGCATTTTACTTGTTGATTTTATTATGGGTTCCTTGAATTCTTGTTGTTTAGCCATGGGTTTTGCCTTGTCCACCATGGGTTAAGGTTCTTAGTGTTTGGGTATTTGGAATTGTGATGATGATTGGTTAATTACTTTGATTATGGTTGTTTATCTCTATTGATGGTGATCCTTTATATTAGGGGATTTTGCTTGTTCAATTTGGTTGGGTTTTGCTATGAGCTTGTGTGTTTATGCTAGTTTATCACAACGAGAGTTGGGTAGATGGGATTAGGCATATGGGTATTGGTTTAATTCACCGGATTTGAGTTAATTATGCTCTATTGCAACGAGAGTTGGATAGAAACATAAGAACCCCCCTAATTTACATTAACTACTTTAGTTAACACCTAGAGTGGAGAGTGAAGAGCATATAGGAGAATTAAACTTAGTATACAAGTGGGAAAACACGGAGACGGAGTAGTTAGTTAGTTAGAGGACCTTATCCGTGCAATTACCCGGGCTAGAAAGGGGAGATTCTCCTCCCGGTCCTAGGATTTCAAATGATATCGGACCCTAGGCTTACAAAGTACGGGTATTGTATATTGTGTAGTGATCACTCTTATGGAATAACCGGAAATAGAGGTAAATACCATAATTAATCTTTTGATAAGGAAAAACACCCAAACACTTCATCTCACACTTGAAAACAAAATCGTTTGTTGCCTAATTGCTTTCTTGTTGATTGTTGAATGTTCTAGTTGTTGATCTTTGCTTTGTTGATAATTTAGTTTTAACTCGAAAAAACCAAACATGTTTCACACTATAATCATGAGACAACACATAGTAATTGGGTTATATTCCACACATAGTCCTGTGGATTGATATTAAACCGGGCACTTCAACGACCCTCTTATTCTTGAGAGGTTAGTGTGAGAAACCACGTGTCAGAAACTTACCAATTTTACAGTTTAGCACCTCCGCGAGAACCTCCACTTGCTGATTTTTCAAGGTAATTCCATGTATGGAGCTTTTATGAAAATTGACTCTCAACCCGGAGGCCATCTCAAACAGCCTTAAAATACCTCTCAAGCACTGTGCATTCTTCAGGGACGCTTCTCCTAGCAAAATTGTATCATCTGCAAATTGCAGATAGCTGATTAAGATCTTGTTCTTCCCAATCTCGACCCCATCAAACTCCTTCATCTCCAAAACTTTTCTCATCAAACAACTGAGTCCTTCCGCCGCAATAAGAAACAGGAATGGGGATAGGGGATTCCCGGGTCTTAACCCTTTTTGGAGTGGGAACTCACATGTAGTACTTTCGTTAACCAGAACTAACATCGATGCTGATGAGACAGATCCTCTTATCCATTTTCTCCACTTCCAATGAAATTGCATTCCACGCATCATATCATCCAGAAAGTCCCATAGGATCGAGTCATATGCTTTCTCAAAATACACTTTGAACACAAATCCTTTCTGCTTTTCTTTTTTCATAAGATCCACAGCTTCGTTGAGAACCAGTATGCTATCTAGGATTTGTTTGTTGCCCACAAAAGCAAACTGGAACTCCAAAATCACTGAGTTCACCACCTTAGCCAATCTGTTGGCCAACACTTTTGCCACAATTTTGTACATGCTTCCAATTAATGAGATCGGGCGAAAGTCTGACAAGCTGCTAGCGTCAGATTTCTTCGGGATTAATGTAACAAAAGGTGGATTGCCACCTTTAACAATCGTCATGTTCTTGTGAAAATCAGCCATGACCATCATAATATTAGTCTTCAGTGTCGGCCATATTTTCTTCACGAACTTGAAAGTAAACCCATCGGGGCCTGGACTCTTATTCCCCCCACAGCTCTAAACTGCATTCTTCACCTCTTCTTCCAGGAAAGGTTCAGTAAGAAAGATGTTTTCTGCCTCAGATATTTTCTTTGAAATCAGCCCGGATAATGAAATAAACCTCGACTGAGTCCTCGAGAAGTGATCCCTAAAAAATCGAAAGACCTCTCCTTTCACTTTATCGATATCTTCCACCTACATCCCATCAATGATTAACCCATCGATCTTGTTGGATCACATTCTCTTGTTTATGCAGTTGTGAAAATAAGAGGAAATCACATCCCCCCACGTATCCACTGGACTCTGGCTTTCTGGAAGGAGTAGTTGTCTTTCACCTTTTTCATATGCCACAGTCTCGCTTTTGTTTCCTTCAACTGTTAGCATTCTTCCATAGTTAGATCCCAACTCTCCTGAAGCCTATCAAGCTCATCAAACACTGCACTAGCTTCATTGATCTTTTTCTCTAAATCCTCAAACTTCTCCGAGCTCCATATTTTGATGTCTCTCTTAAGAAGTTTTAGTTTTTCTTTGAACATGAAGTTGCCCCATCCTTGGCAAGTGTACCCAGACCATTTTTCTTCCACAAATTTGGCCAAATCAGGGTGCTTTAACAAAATATTGAAGAATCGGAATGGCTTCGGGCCCCAGTTCTGATCATAGTAGTGGAGGAAGATCGGGCAATGATCTGAGCTTCCTTTTGGAAGACCACGTAATTTACAGGAACCCCTGTAATATCCACAAATTTTTAAAGAATATATATATATATATATTTATTATTTTATTTTGTCACTATATTAAAACTCCTAATCAATTTAGATTAATTTGTAGTCCATAAGTTTTTCCCCTAATTTTCTCTTTTCGGTTACATTTTCTGAATTTAATATGAGTATTAATTTTTAGATGTTTCTTTTAGAACCATTAACTTTCAATTACCACAAAATTAAGTTTTGATTTAATCTTTCAAGTTTGTAACATCCAAATTAATATGGTCAATGAGTGACTTTAAATGACTCTAATCCCATTCAGTCAAAAATTACTCATCTTCCCTCTTTATATACATATCTTTTAATTATTTATTTAACTTATTTTTTTACAAAATTATTATAATTTATATTATTTTGTAAGGATTCAAAAGCTATTTTAATATTTAAATCTTATAGTCCTTATCTCATTCAAGCTCAAGCCCATCTTTTCATATATTTATATAAATGAGATTTTAAATTTCAATCATTATTTATTTAAGCCCAATTTAAATATTATTGTTCTAATTCTCATTTATTCAAGTCCAAACTCAAATTCAATTTCAAGTCCAAGCCTAAAGCCTAAGCCCATCTTTTAATACATCTATATATATGCTACTTTACCTTAAAATATTTTGCGCAACTCACAAATAATTCAACTTCTTTCACGGCTGATCCTTCTATGGCAAACACCAATAATTATTTTGAGTTATAGGTTCAAACCTAGCGCTCACATTACTCTTTGGTCCAACTTTTTTTTAATTATTTATAGGTCTAAACCTAGCATCCGCATTATCCATTATACCCTTATCTTTCCATAACCCACACAAACCCACTCATTTTACAAATCAAATTTATTTATCCCCCTCTTCTCTCTCTCTCCACTATTTCCTCTCTCAAACCCGTTCTCCCAAAACCCCCAGAAATCGGTCTCCCTCCCCACGGTTTCATCGCCGCCGTGGCCCCCCTCCCCACGGTTTCATCGCCGCCGCGGCCCCCCTCCCCCACGGATTTGCCACACAAAGCCGCGGCCATCCCACCTCCCTGAACCACCCGACGTGACGGCAAGACCCAACAGAAACCCAAAAGAGTCGCGTTCTCCCGCGCGTGTCGTGACGAAGATGAAGGCATTTTTCGATGGAGAGTGTCGATCTGGTTCTGTATCTGAGTGCATGCCTTTTCCATATTTTTATAGATTTCCGACAGAGAGCATTTTCCAACAGAAACCTTTTTCATTGACTATTAGTAATGCGTTTACTCATCAGAGCAGTATCTGAGTACTTACCTTTTCCAAATTTTTGAGATTTTTGGTTCGTTTGTTTTTTATATGTGGGTTTTTTATATGTGGGTTTGTGGTAAGTTTGGTGTTGAGTTTGTATAATTTTGGGTTTCTTTGAATTTCTGGGTTCAGTTGGTGTTAAGTTCGTCTAATTCATAAGTTTTTGGATTTTTGATGAATTTTTTATGATGATTTTGTTGTTGTTGAGTGGATGGGGGCCTTGTTGCGGCGGAGGTGGGCTACGGGGTAGAGGAAAGTTGCAGATTTGAAGATTTTTATGAAGATCTGTGTTTTTTGAAGATCTAAGGTTGTTGATATGGAAGTTTTTTTTGAAGATTTTGAAGATCCATTTATGAAAATTTAGGGTTTGTTAATTTATGAAGGTGAGGATTTAAAATCGAAGATAAACCTGTTCATATGTTTTGGATGAACCTGTTTATGTTCTGATGAACATGTTCATGTCGTAATAAAAACAAGGATATGTAAATTTTGATATTGTAATTGTAAATTTTAGATGATTTTTAATGTTTTTTAAAAAATTTCTCTTATAATTATTCATACGTTACAAACAGATTTTTTAATTAATGTTTTAAATTAATTTAATAATAATAATTATAATAAAAATTGTCAAAAAGTTTGCCTTTTGAATTGAATTAAATTGAAGAATTATAGAAATTAACTAAGAATGATAAAGTTTGATGAAAAAAAAAATAGAGAAAAAGTGAGAAAGGAGGAAGCTGAAAAAAAAAGGAAGAAAAAGTGAGAAAAGAAGAGAGAGAATAAGAAAATGAAAGAATAATAAATAAAGATAAATGAGTATTTTAGTATGGATTTTTGGACCTATTAATAATATTTTTAAATGAATTGACCTATTAGTAATTTAAAAAATGAATTTTGACCTTTTAGTGTTCCATTCAATTATTTTCTCTCTATCCTTCGTATTTTTAAAAAGAAGAATTCGGTTATGGTGTCTTCATGATTTCTCAAGTCGCCTTCTCATTATTTCTTTTAGCATATATTTGAGTATGGTTGTCAGTATTGGGTGTATAAGATTGATATTTTAATTAAATAATTGTATAGTAAAAAGTATGAGGCATGTTGTAGACGTCATTACTAGTTGTGAGTATGTGATTAAATTGAGGTCATTATTTCAGGATGTACAATTCAAATTTGGGTCATAGTTTGCATCAATGGATTTATTTATTTATCAAATTATGTGCTTCGGCTTTGGTAAAGTTTAATAAAATTAAAGACTTTCTTCATGAAAGGTTTGATTTAGTACGTGAATGTGATATATATGCTTAAAGTTTAATTGGAAGTCATGATCTACAGTGATATAGTTTATTTAGGAATTTGATCATTAGAGAACAATACATGGGTGTAGTAATTAGAAAGTTTATTTATCCAGCTTTGTACTAATTAAATTGTCCCAAGAATTTTAATGTGGATTTATATTATTTAAGTATTTATTTTCTAAGTAGATATAATTTTATTCTAGGTGACAGTATTCGCGATGAATAAATTATACATTTGCATCCATTTCATCCACGACATACAATTTCAGGTGGGGTTTTATTGCTTTAATCTCTACAGTGGTTAGTAGAGTTCTTTTGCATGTGTTATTCGGTGTTATATATTTTAAATAAATTATTGAGTTATCTACTATGTGAATTATTTTCCCAATGTTATGCAAATGTTATGTTGGCAAAGTTACTAATAGCCAGGGGCCCTTATTGAGGTCCGGGGCCGACGGGTCTTAGGGTATATCCTGCCGTGCTCGGCAAAGTCTAATAGTCAGGGGCCCTTATGTGGTCCGGGACCGACGGGTCTTCGGGTTTAACCCGCCGTGCTCCAAAGTGGCAAAGTTTCTATGGCAATGGCAAAGTTCTATGGCAACGTTTCTATGGCAAAGTGGCAAAGTTTCTATGGCAATGTATCTACGGCAAAGTGGCAAAGTTTCTATGGCAACGTTTATGTGACAAAGTGATTGTGGTTTACTAAGTTGATTTACTTGATTATTTATTTTTAGTATTAATATTGAATAACTTTGCCCCACTGAGTGTGCTTGCATACTCACCCCCCCATTTAACATTTTTAAGATTAAGGAGCTGATGGCGGGGAGAGACGATGGATGATGTTATTAGAAGTCGTTTATTATTTAACATTGATAATAAGTTTACCCTTTATTAAGTTTTATGCGAAGAAGAGTTTATTTAATAGTTAAGTTTCAATACAATTGGTATTTTAAATTAATTTCTATTTCAAGAAACTAATTAATATTTATGCTTCCGCTGTTTGTCAAGTAAATTTACTATTTAATACGTTTGTTGGTCTTGCACTTCATATTTTATTATTATTGACGGTTTTCGCTGTTTAAATAAAGTATTTTTAAAATAATAGTCGTTGTTCTTTACCATTAGGGATTTGAAATTCAAATTTAGTCGCGCTCAAGTTAGTTATTTTAACTACTTTTTAGAAAGTCCGTTTTATGAAAATTGGGGCGTGACAACCCCATTTTGAACTCCATTCATTAGTCACTAATGCTCGGTCTATGCGACTACAACATTTCCCATCGAGTCTTGACCATGTGAACTTTCTACCCACCAATCCCACGTCAAGTAGACATGCTTCCATAATAAAATCCTCAAACCTTCTAGAATTGGAGCTTAAGAAGTACATGTTTCTCCATTTTCTTTCACTGCAGCTCCGAACTTCGTTGAAATCCCCAACTAAACACCAACACGTTACTTGACTATTCTGCATTTTTTCTGTTGCGAGTCGTTTTTTATGGAGAATATTATGTGGCTAATTCGATGACAACTTACAAACAAAATAAGTACGTGTACTAAATATGGTAAATAACAGGAAATTGTTGACCCAGTTCGTCAGTGAATGACTACTCTGGGGGCATGCCAAGCCAGAGATATTGTATTGCAAGATTTATATACATAGTACAGCATACTTTTCATGAGATGAACTTCTATGAGAGAAGATGATTTGGAGAGTAAGCATATGAGTGCTAGGGATTTTTCTGGGTATGGATGAACTCTGGAATTTTTGTGAACCTTACCCTTTGGGAATTTTTTCTGAACCTCTCTCTTATTCTTTTTTCTTCTATTTATAGTACTTTGACAAGCATGAAATTTTTGGCAAGCATGAAATTTGGAGACTTCGGTCTTGCAAGAACTCATGTAATCTTTGCCACGTTTCCAACTTCGTCTTCCCGGTTGATATTTGCATTTGCTTGTCTATAAAGGCACTTTTTTTGATCGTCCAAATCATCTTTTTGCTCGACCGACGCCTGTTCGCCCCTTCAGACATATCAATTTTATACAGGAAAAGTGTCTTCATCGAGCATATTCTGAGCCTTCAGGTTATCTGAGTCCTCAGGTTGTCTGAGCCTTCAGGTTTTCTGAGTTCAGATATCCTGACCCTCAGTTTATTCAATTCAGGCTATCTAATTTTCTTCTTTGCTCGTCGATCAAATTTCAACATATCTTCAGATTATACTTGTTAAGCCGATCGACCGCGAAACATATCTGTTTGCTCGGTAAGTGGGGAGCATACCTTTTTGCTCGGCTAGCTAGCGAACAAAACTCACTTTTTTGTTTAGTGAGCATGCTCGCTCAACCCGATCGGCGAGCATGTTAAGCTTGGTTGACAAGTGGCGGTGGCGAACAAACTTGTTTGGTCTGCAAGCGGCGAGCTCACTTGTCCATCGAGCATGGTTATTTTAATAGTTGAATATTACACGTGTCCCTTTGATGTGTTCGATTAATATTGTTAATTGTATCGAACACAACAATACCCCCCAGCCGGGTCGCTTTGTATTCATCAGGGGGGCTCAGCTGTTATAATTTGATTGGGCCATAGTGAGCGTCGTTTCATCTTTTGTGCCGGATTTTCAAAATTAAACCCGGTATCTATAAATACCTCATTTTGCCGCCTCAATTCCTTTCCTTTCTTTTCCTCTTCTCTCTGTCCTCATTTTCCTTCGCGTCTGAAACTTCCGGCAAAGGCTTTATCATTCCGGTGAAGGATTTTATTCAGGTAACTATTTCATCCCCTTTTTAATTCCGATTATGGCTTCTCGTTCAAATTCTTCTGCTTCAGTAGAATCAAATCGTCATAGTTCCTCCTCCCCCTCTTTCGGTACAATCTCTCGTATCGACGCTGATGCGTCGGAGATAAATACTTTGGGATCAAGGTCTCGTTGGCAAGTTCGGCAGTCGTTTGCCGTTCTTTCCTCAGATTCCGATGATGCCCTAAATGAACTAGATATGGATTTAGCCCGTACTGATTTTTTGGATGATTTGAGTGATGATTCTTTGCCCCAACCCCAAATTAGGTCTAGGGTTGTAAATAGTCTTGAAATAAATAGGGATGATGATAATGTGAGGGAGGAATTCTTGATGGCTATGAATGTCGATGAGTCGAACAGAGGGTTAGGTCATGAAAGCGTAACACGAAACTCGATATCCCCGTTGGTCTTCCTCATAAATTTCAACATATAAATGAGTATAATGCTCGTTATAATTTTGATTGGCCCAAACAACCTCATAGGACTAGGGTTGAGAATGAGTACCCGAAGAAGCAAAATTATAAGCGTAATTGATGTTGATATGCTCGCTCAACTGTATAGGAATTATGAAACCCCGAAAGATGTGTTTTTCTGGGCGCCGGGTCCCGATGAGCGAGCAGATCAACCTATTGAGGGTTGTGTTGCTGTGAATTTAGACACGATGGAAGTGGGCCTTTGATTCCCACTTCATCCGGCTATCACTCGTTTGCTCGTAGAATGGAACATTACCATTACGCAGCTGAAGCCGAATGGGTGGCACATGATTATGAGCTTCTTGACTTTGTTCGGCAAAATAAAGCCCGTATATTATCCCACAACAGCTGAACTCGCACGGCTAGTGCATTTGACCCGTCCGAAGGGCGAACATGGATGGCTGTTCATGCAAGCGAATGCTAGGTGCAAGATCATTGAGGATGTGCCGAGCAAAATTAGTGATTGGAAGGAAAAAATTCGGTTCGTTCCCCTTATTCTCATTTTGGGGGTTTACGATTGGAAGAGTCTTATTCTCCATTTAGAATTTAATTGCGAACCAGATGCTCGCTAGATATCCCTACATCTGATTTTGGGGTTTACCAAATTGTAAGTATTTTTGTGTCTTTTGCTCTTCAAATTTTGAACCGATTTTAACTTATTCTCCATTTCAGAATTCCAAATTGATGGACAAAGAGACCAACGACGGCTATTTTAGTAGCATCTGCAAATCGATCTCGAGCCTCGCTTCGTAACGATCTGTGAAGACTTTGAATACCCCCACCGATCGAATCGTCAAAGGAAGAAAGGAGGCTTTGCGTGCCTCCTCACCATCTTGTTGCTTTTGGGATGGGATAATCCAGTACGCTTTGTAAGGATTGTTTTTTTATTTGCATATGTGTTGTTCTCTTTTGTTCGCAACTTCTCTTTTCTTTTATAATGAATTGTTTTGTCTATATACTTTCCCTGTTCGCCACATCTTTATTCTTGGTGAGTACATCCGAGCATACCAAATGGTTCTTTGAGAAAGCTTATGCCGAGTCTTTGAGTCGCCAATCTTCATGCCAACTACTTGGCTCTCGAAGTTTGAAGAAGGTGAACGAAGCCGAGCAAAACTCAGATGATGAAGTGAGGTTGGCTCAAGGGCAGTATCCTCGCTCGAGAAGATGCTCGTGGGCTCAAGAGGATGCTTTCTAAGCTCGAGAAGTTGCTGAAAGTAGGGAGGAGCTAGGCCTTGCTCGGGAGGAGGTGGCCGGCATAAGGAGAGTTCGAATGAAATGAATGTCGATTTGTAAACTCGGAATCGACATCGAGGTCATGGAATCTCGAGAAGAATTTGCTCGCCAACAACTTTCGTCATTCTTTGAAGAGACCAACACCCCAGGTCTCGAAAATTCAAGGTTGCGGAGTGAGGAGTATGTTGATTCCATGCGAACTTCTCACATATGTGCCTTTGCCGATGCCATCCGTTACGCTTCGACACACGCTCACGCCAAACAAATTGCCCCACTCATATCCCATTTTCGGGAAACCGATCGATGACCCCCGGATCACAACCTTCCGATATCCGGGATTTGAGCGATCTCATGCGATTTCTCCAATCTTCTGAAGGGATCGAGATTGATGATCCTATTTTGGATATAGGAAGATGGCTCTTGCGGACATTGTTGATCAAAAAGTGAAACGAACAAAGAAAGGGGCCTCGAGATCGGTAAAAGTGCACTTCCACGGCGAAGCCCCGAAAATCTTGGAGGAGTTGTTCATGAAGGGGACCGAGAAGCAAATGGGGCATGATTTGTTCGGAACGCCGCTCGGGCCACCCCCCAACAACGAATTTGTTCCTTAGTGTAATTTTTTGCTTTGGTTGAACAATTGTTGGATCCTTCTTTTTCTTGCTTTCGAACAATGTCTTTTGAACTTGTATAATTTTTTTTTTTTTTTTGTTAACAACTTTAAAATTGATGGTTGATTCGCTTTTGAACAATTAATTTTGAGGATGAATGTTGTTCTTTGAATCATGTTTGTTTGCTTGATGTTCACTTTTCTTTCTATTTATGTAGGAATTGAGCAGTTAGGTTTATCGCTTTGATTATCTTATTGAGGTGAAAATCATCTTATTTAGGTCGGGTTAACTTTATGCAACCCCCCATTTAGTTCATTCGCAAAGTTCTTTATTTAGGTGGCATTCCCCATCAAAGCATGTTCAGTAAGACATGCGAGACTCCCCATTACTGAGCATGGACTAATCGAGTCTTGAAGAGGCCACCAAGGGTCCAACACCTTTGGAAACCTTAACAAACAAAAAATGTTTTTGCAACACGTTGTACATTTACATTTGGGCCAATCTTTGGGTTTTGAAATTAAACTTTCTCTTGAAAGCTTATCTTTGAATTGATGTCCACCAATCTTCTTTAGATAAGATGCTCAAATAGCAACATACTTGGCTCTCATCGACAAGTTTTGAAGAACATGGTGAACGAATATGAAAAAAATCTTCGGTCCCTTCAAGATGAAGTGAGGTTGGCTCAAGGACGTATCCCCTACCAAGAAGATGCTCGTGGGGCTCAAGAGGATGCTCGCCAAGCTCAAATGGAAGTTGCTTTCCAGGGCTAAGGGTCTCATGGGAGCTAGGCCTTGCTCTCAGAGATGGAGGTGGCTCAAGATAAATCGAGAGTTCGAATGAAATGAATGTCGAGCTTTTTTCTTTTTACTCCGAACCTGATCTATTATCGAGGTCATGGAATGCGAGAAGAATTTGCTCGGCCAACAACTCATCATTGCTGAAGAGACCAACACCCTTTTGGGTCTCGAAAATTCAAGGTTGCACAGTGAGGAGTATGTTGATTCCATGTCGAACTTCTCTTACATATGTGCCTTTGCCGATGCCATCCGTTCTGCTCGACACACGCTCACTGCCAAACAAATTGCCCCACTCATATCCCATTTTTAGAAGTACTGACGAAATAACCCCCGTTTTGATCACAACCTTCCGATATCTGATTTGAGCGATCTGTGCGATTTCTCCAATCTTCCTGAAGGGATCGAGATTGATGATCCTATTTTGGATGAGGAAGATGGCTCGGATGCGGACATTGTTGATCAGGTGCAGAACGAACAAAGGGGGCCTCCTGAGATCGAGCAAAGTGCACTTCCTGGCGAGCAGATTAGGCCCGAAAATGCTGGAGGAGCTGTTCGTGAAGGGGCCGAGCAAATGGGGCATGATTTGTTCGACGTCCGCTCGCCCACCCCAACGCATTTAATTTGTTCCTTAGTGTAATTTTTTGCTTTGCTGAACAATTGTTGTGTAATTTGTCTTCTTCTTTCTTGCTCGAACAATTTCTTTTGAACTTGTATAATTTTTTTTTTTTTTTTTTGCCTTCTTCTTTTTTGTTCGAACAACTTCAAAATTGAATGGTTGAATTTTCTTATTGAACAATTTCCTCTAACCTGATTGTTGAGGATGAATGTTGTTGCTGATGAATGACTGATGCTTGTGTTGCTTGATGTTCACTTTTCTTTCTAGTTTATGCCTCTTTTTCTTCAATGAATTTATACTTGGAACATTGTGTTTGTCTATGTCCCTCCTCGACTTCTTTTTTCATTTTTTAAATATGATTATCTTATTGAGGTGCAATCGGTTGATCATCTTATTTAGGTGCGACGGATGGGTTAACTTTATGAACCCCCCGAAAGGACAAAAGATCTTAGTTCGCGATCGTCTTATTTAAATCTAAACACGATCAATTAATGACCTTATTCGGCCGTCTTATTTAGGTGCGACCCACTCATCACTTTCGGCTTGTCTTCAATGTGATTGCTAAGATTTATCCGTGTAAGTCTGAGAAAAGTGATCTTTTTAAAAAATAAATATTGTTCTTAATATTTTTATGGACTAATTTGAAAATTGTCATTACTCGCTTTTTTTGAATTTTGGGTATCGAGTACTGGAATAAATTATTATCTCATTAAATTCGTTAAGGTGAACATAGACTTTTACTTTGAAAAATACGTTAATTGTCTTTGTTTTCTTGAAAAGATCCATTATGGAAGTCGTCCTCCTTTTAGGTATAGTCCACCTCTCCGATGAGTTTCAATTAGAAAATCTTAACAAACAAAAATGTTTTTGCAACACGTTGTATTCTATTACAACCTTTACATTGAAGAAGATTTGTTAATTTTCCTATTACACAACTATGTACATCGACTATGGTTTTGAAATTAAACCTTGTTTTGAATAGACATGAATGTTGTTGTAATTATTATTTGAAATTTCCTCATCTTCTCGTCCGCACCCATTTGATGTTGACAAGCACGAGGTAGCATCGACTTTAATTATACCCTTTTTTTCCTTTAGATAAGATGCTCAATTGCAAAGAAAATGTTTATAAGCGTTTGTCCCTCCTGACAAGTTGTGATTATGATTTGAGGGCAATAGACTTTTATATGCATGACATGTTGGCATGTGGCGAGCACGAATTAAATTTGCCGCTTTATATCAGCGCGAAAGCAAAATCTTTCAGCGCACCATTTTGTCCCTTCAAGAGATGCTCGAGCATCAAAGATCCGCATGTTGTCTCGGCGGATACCACGACATCCCTCCTTCTTCCGCCTCAGGAGATTTTGGGGATGCATAGGGACTAGTGATTTACTTATTTTTTGTAAATTTTGGAGACGTATTTCAATGACAAGAATAAGCGAAATGAAGTAATGTGGAGTGGCAACCATGACTCGCCGAGCATCTTGAAAAACAGAATGGCGCCAACCTTTTCCTCCATAATTTAAATTGAATTTACAATGCTCGAGGAATGTCTCATGGGGTATAGAGCTCGTCTTAGGAGCGGATGCTCGATTCAAAAAATAATGATATAATTTTTTTGTCAATCGTTTTAGTCTTTGGATCTTTAATTTCGTCGTTTTGAGGCATCTTTGTAACCAACTTTCTTCCGATAATTAATTGTAGTATTTTTTTTTTTTTTATCTTGTTTTTTTTTAAATCCACTTTCTTCGGTATTATCAATATGCCTCTATTTATAGTACTATCCCAAAAAATTGATAATTGTGGCATAGCTAGTTGGTGTTGGCCTTCTTGCTTTAACTCCTCCTTTTGACATCTGTCCGCTTTGAATCCTCCTTTTGACTTCCTTTTTTGGTTGCCACCACTTCTCAACTTGTTTTGACATGTATCTTCTATCTTTCAATAGTGCTGGCCAGCATTTTTTTCTAGAAGATTTGTGTCGAACACGGTGTGTTCTTTCTTCGAGATTGTCCCCGCTTATGTCTTAGACTCGATAATATCCGATTATGTTCGCCATTTGTGCTCGTTTTGTTTGCACCATGAGGTCTCGATTATGTTCGCACCAAACTCAAATATACAGCTCATCTTTTCTTATTAGGCAAGATAATAGTCAAAGATTATGTTCGGCCATTGCAATGGTACTAGATCGCTTTAATTTGAATAAATGATTATGTTCGCCAGATGGAGGTCTTGTGCTCGTCATATCGATAATATTTTTTCAAATTTGACGCATTCCATGAGTAGGACAATGGGACTCCATTTAGGTCTTCCAAATCATATGCCCCATTTAATAAATGTTCTGTAACTCTGAATGGACCTTCCCATGCTCGGCCGAACACACCACCGAAGATAAAGTTTTTTTGAGATTCGTCTTAAAACTAAATACCACATTGAACTGCGTGTTCGGACTTTGGAGTTATAGAACTTTTCCGATCTTTTTTTACATGGCGTTCTTGAAATCGTACCTCCGTCCTTCTTTATCTTTCTTCTAATGAAAAACGTTCATCGCGCACTCGTAAGGCTGGGTCGTATAAAAACGGTCATTGATGTGCTTCTAAAAGTCATTGTCCGATGACCCCGATGGCAATTTTTATTTCAGAGGGTATAACATGTAGTCCGTCACCAAATGTCAGGCAAAATTTTATTGGGTTTCCGCACATTTTTCATATGAAGCGTGAATCTTGATGTTCAAAGTTGTTCGACAGGCCCATAATATTTCTACTTATCCAACTCTTCAAATTTATCCCCCACTTTTTTTTGGAATTATCAAGTCCGCCTTGGGGTATGCTTGATAATTTTATTAAAAGATATCGGCTTCAACTTGTCCGCTTGACCCCAAAGAATTGGGGATAATACGGAGTTGAGTAATGCTTTTTTATGCCCTAATTAAAAGCACAATTTTGCTCTAATTCACTTCCATCGAAGTGGGTATATAAGCTTTGCCATTATCCGTTACCAAATGATTGGGAAGCCCAAAACGACAAATGATATTTTTCCAAACAAAGTTCCACATTCTTTGTTCGGTGGCTTTAATAATAACTTCCTCGGACTTCCCCCATTTAGTATAGTAATCAACGACAACCACAACATATTTTACTCCCGACGTGCAAGAGGAAACCAAAGGCCGATCAAATCGATTCCCTATTTATAAGGCAAATGGCCATGGGCTCTAAACCGACACTAGTTCTTCAGTGGGCTATGAATAATCGGGGCATGTACTGCACTTGTGACACGCTTTGATTTAGCATACGAGAGTCCGAATCTTTTTTTGAGGGTCGCCAATAGTAACCTTGTCCGATAATTTTATGTGCCAGATTTAGCCCAAATGGAATATGGTTTCATGTAATACTCCATCATGAATCTACTCGAGAATTATACGACCCTCTTCAGAGTAATACACTTCAATAGTGGAAGTGAGAAACTTTTGTATAAATGCTCGCCTAAGATTGTAAGCGAATAACGAGTTTCATCCTTCTTTTCTTATAATTTTGTTATTATGTTTGTAATTTGTAGAGAGATAAAAACTTTTTATCTTTGGACAATAGCATTTGTGCCTTATTTTCGGGAGAAGTCCTTTTGTAAGTTTTTATTTAAAATTGATTGAATCCATATATATTTTGCAATAATTTGAACCGTGTTTATATTAATTTAGCGACCACAACTCTTCACGAATTGATGGCCATAATAAGTTGTGTATGACCACAATGTCCGTCGTTTCATGGAGGTGATGGAATAGGACCTCTGCAATAAATTCTTTCAAGGAAGAATTATAATTTATGGTGGTTAGATTGTTTCTTAACCTTAGATATTAAATAGGATCCATGGGATCGTTAATTATTGCTTTTGACTTATCATGGGTAGGGAAAAAGAGATTCAATAATTTACCCAATAGTGGTAATTGTTCTATGTTTTTCTGAAACTTGTTCGAATTATTCAATTAACTCCTATTGTTGAACCGTTACAAGTTTATATCGATATTTGGGGGGCCATCCGGTTTTGGAAATAATGGCCTTTTGGGTTAAGATGGATACTCGATATTATTTCTGGGAATACAAGAATATTTATGTCATAGCCATGTAACCAAATCCCATTATCAAAGTTTTTGTAATAACATATAATTGACGATTCAAATAAAATAAATATTATTCAATTTGTGGTTTTTCTAATCAAAACGGATGGTCAATTTTTTAAAGCTAGAAAGTTTGTCGAATTCAAAGTTAATCTCAAAGGCCCCCGATGAGAACCACGCAATTTTCAGTTTATTTTTTCCTTAAAATAAATTAATTGTTCGCTTTTCTTGATTTTCGAAAAATGGATATTATGGAAGAATGTATTTCCTTTTGAATAGTCCGTTATCTTGTTGATGAGCCATCTACATACATATGCCATGATTGGTCGATTTCTAGTTTTAATTAATGAATTAAATTTGTATTTAAAAATTCATTTGTGGATATGTCAAAATCTCGACCATGAAATCGCCATAAAAACTTTTTCCTTTTTGTTAATTGTTTATCCTTTTTGGGCTAATAAAGTAATGCCAAACTGTTCGCCTAACTCCACCGCCCACTTGAGTAACATAAAATTGCGCGCAAAGGTTTTAATGCGGTCGTACAATTATTATTTGAGGACTTGTCGTTTAATTTTTGAATGGGAATGGTTAATACCTCGATTGAGTGATCAACTTGACCAAAAATCGAAAAGTATGGTCGCAATTTTCTAACGCCATAACGAGGGCATATGCTAATTTTTTCCATAGGAGGGTACCGAAATTTAAATTTTTTGAACCACCGGCTTATATAATAAACGGCAAGGTGGGTCATCCCTCTCGCCCTTAACGAAAGCACGACGCTAATTGCATGCTCGGATGCAGCAAGATACAGATAAAGTTGTTCGCCTGAAACAGGCTTAGACAGTGTTTGAGTATCTGCAAGGTACTGCTTTAATTACTCGAATGTATTTTGGCAATGCTCTGTCCACTGGAATTTCCCTTTCTTTAATGCATCAAAGAAAGGTTTGCATTTGTCCCCAGTTCGTGATATAAACCGGCTTACGGAGGCTAAATGTCCTGTTAATTTTTGGACCTCTTTCACACTCCTGGGGGCCTGCATGTCGAGCATGGCTTGAATCTTTGATGGGTTCGCTTCAATCCCTCGTTGACTGACCATATGTCCTAGGAATTTTCCTGAGTGAACCCCAAAATGTCGCCTCTTTCACACTCTTCTGGATTTAGCTTCATGTTGTACTCCCTCGAGAATATCAAACGTTTGTGCGAGGTGGGTGATGGTGATGTCTTCTCTTGTTCGCTTTTTTACCACAATGTCATCAATATACACCTCAACTGTTCGGCCGATGTGTTCGTCGAACATTTTGTTCACCAAACGTTAATATGTTGCTCCGGCATTCTTTAATCCGAATGGCATACGTTGCCAACAATACATATTCTTTTCACTGCAGAATGTCGTATTCTTTGATCGTCCGGATGCATGGGTATTTGGTGATAGCCAGCAAATGTTGGGGAATAAGTTGCACAGATCTATTCGGGATGAATATTTAAATACAAATTTAATTCTTTAATTATTACTAGCATGAATTAATCCTATATTAATTCAAATAATAATTGTAACAACATATCATGCATATAAAAAGCCATGTAAAACCTACGCATGCGAAATCTACGGGTTTATGTGAACGTACCTCTCAGGATGGCAGTGACTTCGGTCGGACGGACTAACCAAAAGGACTTCCCAAGTATTCCCTTAGCCCTTGCTTAACTATCCGGTGGAAGGACACTTGTCGAACAATTAACAAAAGAAAAAAATAAACTTTGTTGCACCACCTTTGTGGATTTGCTAATTTTTCCAGCACATGAAATTGTACTTAGGAATGAAACAATCATCCCCTATTTGTAGGAGAGGGAGTGGTCGAAATTCTTGTAGAAAATCAATGTGGGAAAAGACTTTTCTTGGTCACCAAGAAATCTTGAATATATCTCCTATATTCTTTTTCCCATAATTAAAATATTTCACAAAAATCCCACCTCCTCAATTATGGATAATTTTCGAAAATATTTAAGCAAGATTCCAAGATTTGGATCTTCTTGAATTTATGAGATATTCTTGTATTTCAAGAAATACATATCTTCCATAATATCTTTTCAAGAAAATCAAGAAAATCTTTCTTGCCCACTATATTTCCAAAAATTTCGAAATTCCTTAATGAATAGCCAAGTGGGAGATTTCTTGAATTTAATGAGATAATCTTGTATTCCAAGAATACATATCTTCATTCCATAACAAAATTCAAAGAAAATCTTTCTCCCTCTTTTATCCATAAATTTTGAAATAATTAGGAAAAATTAAGCAACAATATTTATTTTATTTTAATCACCTTTTCAGTTAATGGATTATTTGTTGGGCTACTAAGGGGGCCTTTAGGAGAATTAAGATTGGACCTTCTAATGGGTCTTGAATATCTAATATTGAGCCACAATATAATTCAAGCCCATAAATATTAATTAATCCCACTACATAATTAATATTGCACTATCCATCTTAACCCATGTTACAAATCCAATATGGCTCCGGTCATTATTTCCCCGTTTTAAGATTATCTAGACCATTAATTAATTCAAGCCACCAAATAGCTTTCCGTTAATTAATATCTTTTGTCCTTGGTCAAGGAACGGTTCAACATTATTATCCATACCTAAACTAATTCCACTTTCAAGATTTGGTATGATAAAGCTTATGAACCTCCCAAGGGGCAAATCAAGCAAAAGCGCGCATTTGCACACGCATTCTTCGATTAAATCTTAGCAATCACACGTGACCAATAATATTGCCCAAGATAAAAAGTATTGAATCTCTCCTCGATTCGCTACCCATGATAAGTCAAAGCAATAGTTACCAATCCCACGTGATCCTATTTAAGGGACGAAGGTTAAGAAACAACGAACCACCGAGGTCTAATTCTTCCTTGTTCGGATTCAAGAATTTATCCTCCTCAGGGTCCTATTCAAATAAGATCGTCATGCACTAGTGTAATCTCTTGGTCAAGACAAGCCAATCTGAGCCTTACACTTCAACCTTTCACGATGGGTTGTTCATTTCCATCTAGGTCGTGAATAACGTATTTTTAGTTACAAGGGACCATTAATTTAATCTTCTTCGTGATCCGGTATCACTAAATTAACTACAATGTAACACGCATTTACTTTATTGAACAGCTTATGCAAAGAAATATATGTAACATTCAATGATATTAAAAGATCGTTGATAAACAATTTATTTCAAAGAATAAGTGGAAATTCGGGCCGATTATACAAAGTAAAAAGCATACTTTCCAAAGATAATCCCAACAATCTTCCACTTATACTCAAAGTCCGCTTTTTAAGTATACTACAACATGTCTCAAGAGTCCGTGACATCTAATGTCACCTACACGAACCTAATAATTTCTCCCACTTATACTCAAAGCAGATTGGTAACGGTCTTGACACCCATTCCACTCACATGTCTCTCGAAAAGTATTCGTGAGGCGCACGCTTTGTGAATGGATCTCGCTGGGCTATCCTCAAACGCTATCTTTGCCACATCTATATCTCCTCTTAACGATTTCTCGATAAGATGTCTTTCCTTTAGTGTGCTTGTTTGACTTGTGGACTCTTGTTCTCTTGAATTTGCAACCGCCTCTAGCATATATTGCTGACAAATTGAAACACCATCCAAGTCCACTAAGAAGGTCTAGAGCCCAATCGGTTCTTTCACAGCTTCACAAGCAACTACTTACCCGACTTCCATGGTTGAGTCAGTGATGCATTTCTGCTTCACACTCATCCATTTGATGGCTACACTTCCCAAATGGAAACACACTAATCGAGGCGATAATTTCGAATCTAAGTCCGATTGAAATCCGAGTCCGTAAATCGATGGGGATTGGAGCATCTGACTGATAAATCAACATTCTATCCCGAGTTCTTTTCAGACACTTCAGAATGTTTTTAACTGTAGTCCAATGCGCTTTCCCTGGGTTACTTTGATATCTTGCCATCATGCCTATGGCAAAGCATATATCCGATCTCGTACACAGCAATGCATACATAAGGTTTCCGACAACCGAAGCACAAGGAATACCTTTCATGTCATCTATCTCCTTTTTCGTCTTAGGGAACATTTTCTTGATAGATGGATTCCAAGTCCGAAAAGGTACGAATCCTTTCTTGAATCTTGATCTTCAATCGCTTTCAAAACCAATATCTATGTATGAAACTTGAGATAACCCGATCATCCTTTTCTTGCGATCTCGAGTGATCTTGATCACAAGGATGTGTCCGGCTTTCCCTAAGTCTTTCATATCAAACTGTTTTTGAAAAACCATGCCCTTACGTCTGATCACACCTTCACATCGTTCCCGATGATCACAATATCATCTATGTATAGTACTAAGAATACCAATGTAGTTCCGACACGCTTTTTATACACACAACTTTCAAACTCGTTTTGATCAAACCCATAAGACTTTATAACATGATCAAAACATTGATTCCAAGCTCTAGATGCCTGTTTGAGTCCGTAAATGGACCTCTTGAGCTTACAAACTAGGTGTTCTTGGCCTGTTTCAATGAAACCTTGGGGTTGTTGCATATAGATCTCTTCATCAAGACTTCCGTTAAGGAAAGCTGTCTTGACATCCATTTGCCAAATTTTAAAGTCGAAATGTGCAGCAATCGATAAGAGAATACGGATGGACTTAAGCATGGCTACGGGCGAAAAAGTTTTCTCATAATCGATCCCTTTCTTTTTGAGTATAACCTTTCGCCACTAGTCTTGCTTTAAAGGTTTCAACCTTCCCGTCCAGTCCTCTTTTCCTCTTATATACCCACTTGCATCTAATGGGTTTGACCCCATTAAGTGGTTCGACTAGCTCCCACATTCTATTATGAAACATAGAACCCACTTCCGGCTTTCATTCTTTGCTTTGCCAAGAACTCCGCATCCTTATCTTGGAGTGCCTCGTCATATGTCCATGGGTCTCGATTCGTCTTGTCCTAAATCAAGTCCGAGGACTCTCCTATTCCCATGAATCTCTCGGTCAGTTTAACAACCCTCCCACTACGACATTTAGGCTCCGGTTGTGAAAACGTATCATTTGGTATATCATCTAGTATAACAGCCCGAGGTTTGCCCTCTAAGCTCATTTTAAGGTAATCTCACTGGGTTTTCTTTGGTTCATATAGTCTTTCTTCCAAAAATCTAAAGTGGGTCCGATGACCACCTTTTGATCTTCGGGACTATAGAACATACACCCTTTTGTTCCTCGGGGTATCCTACAAACAACCTTAATTACGATCGAGGATCCAATTTATGGAACTTCCTTGTCCAACACGTAGGGCGGACACCCCAAATTCTCATGTGTCTCATACTAGGCTTGTGCCCGTCCCACAATTCTTTGGGAGTTTTGGGACCCAATTTGATAGCACCAAGTTCGAATGTAAGCCGTTGTTTCCAAGGCATGACCCCGTAATCGACTTCGGAAGATCCTCATAACTCATCATTGATCTAACCATTTCCAAAAGAATTATGTTTCTTCGCTCTGCAACCCCATTTTTGTTGAGGGGTTTCGGTCGCAGTGAGTCGATACAATCCCTTCATCGATAAGTAGTTCAAAAACTCATCGCCGAGGTATTCGCCTCCACGATCAGATTAGAGACTTGATACGTTTTTCCCTATGATTCTCTGTTTGAGCCTTAAATTCTTAGAATTTCTCAAAGGTCTCGATTCATGCTTCATAAGGAAAATCTAACCGCATTCTTGAGTAATCATCAATAAAATTACTCATAACCTCCTCTTGCTTTGGTTGACATTGGACCACATACATCTGTGTGAACGATCTCTAACAATTCTTTGGCCCTATTCCCCTTGGCTCCAAATGCCCTCTTGGTCATTTTACCCTCCAAACATGATTCGCAGGTTGGAATTTGTTCAACTTGGAGACGCTCCAAAGGAACCATCTTTCACCAACCTTTGGATCCTCTTTGGATTTATATGACCTAATCTTAGATGCCAAAGAAGTATTTCGTTCACGCTTTCTTTTGTCGGAAATAGTTGATGTGTTATAGGATGCATTTCATGAGTGGTGTGCACAGTTAATTGTATAGAGATTTTCCATCAATGTCCCGTAACAGATACACTCATCATTTCAAAAATGATGTCATTCTTATTAGAAGAAACTTAGTGTCCTTTAATCGAATTTTAGAAATTGAAAGTGAATTCTTTCTAAAACTGTTGGGATTATACTGAAAAGTATGCTTTTTACTTTGTATAATCGAAACTGAATTCTCAGACTTATTTACTGAAATAAAATTATCACTGATGCTTTAAATATGATTGAATGTTACATATATTTACTGCATAACTGTTCAATAATTCGTACGTGTTACCTTGTAGTTAATTTAGTGATACCAGATCACAGAAGATTAAATTAACAGTCCCTTGTAACTAAAAGTACGCCATTCATGACCTAGATGGAAATGAACAACCCATCGTGAAAGGTTGAGGTGTAAGGCTCAGATTGGTTTGTCTTGACCAAGATATTACACTAGTGCATGACTGATGCGCTGAATAGGACCTACAAGAGGATAACTGAACAAGGAAGAATTAGACCTCAGTGGTTCGTTATTTCTTAACCTTCGTCCCTTAAATAGGATCACGTGGGATTGGTAACTATTGTTTTGACTTATCATGGATAGCGAATCAAAGAGATTCAATACTTTTTATCTTGGGTAATATTATTGGTCACATGTGATTGCTAAGATTTAATACGAAGAATCGTGTGCAAGTACGCTTGTTTGATTTGCCCCCTTGGGAGGTTCATAAGCTTTATCATACCAAATCTTGCAAGTGGAATTTGTTTCCGGTATGGATAATAATGTTGAACCGTTCCTTGACCAAGGACAAAAGATATTAATTAACGGAAAGCTATTTAAGTGGCTTGAATTAATTAATGGGCTAGATAATCTTAAACACGGGAAATAATGACCGGGAGCCATATTGACTGTAATATGGGTTAAGATGGATAGTCTTGATATTAATTATGTAGTGGGATTAATTAATATTTATGGGCTTGAATTATATTGTGGCTCAATATTAGATATTCAAGATCCATTAGAAGGTCCAATCTTAATTCTCCTAAAGGCCCCCTGAGTAGCCCAACAAATAGTCCATTAACTGAAAAGGTGATTAAAATAAAATAAATATTGTTGCTTAATTTTTCCTAATTATTTCAAAATTTATGGATAAAAGAGGGAGAAAGATTTTCTTTGAATTTTGTTATGGAATGAAGATATGTATTCTTGGAATACAAGATTATCTCATTAAATTCAAGAAATCTCCCACTTGGCTATTCATTAAAAATTTAAAATTTTTGGAAATATAGTGGGCAAGAAAGATTTTCTTGAAAAGATATTATGGAAGATATGTATTTCTTGAAATACAAGAATATCTCATAAATTCAAGAAGATCCAAATCTTGGAATCTTGCTTAAATATTTTTGAAAATTATCCATAATTGAGGAGGTGGGATTTTTGTGGAATATTTTAATTATGGGAAAAAGAATATAGGAGATATATTCAAGATTTCTTGGTGACCAAGAAAAGTCTTTTCCCACATTGATTTTCTACAAGAATTTTGACCATTCCCTCTCCTATAAATAGGGGATGATTGTTTCATTCCTAAGTACAATTCCATGTGCTGGAAAAATTAGCAAATCCACAAAGGTGGTGCAACAAAGTTTATTTTTTCCTTTTGTTAATTGTTCGACAAGTGTCCTTCCACCGGATAGTTGAGCAAGGGCTAAGGGAATACTTGAGAAGTCCTTTTGGTTAGTCCGTCCAACCGAATTCACTGCCATCCCGAGAGGTACGCTCACGTAAACCCGTAGATTCCGCATGCGTAGGTTTTACGTGGCTTTTTATATGCATGCTATGTTGTTGCAATTATTATTTAAATTAATATAGGATTAATTCTTGCTAGTAATAATTAAAGAATTAAATTTGTATTTAAATATTCACCCCGAATAGATCTGTGCAACTTGTTCCCCAACAAAAACTGGGAACATAAAGATAATCTCAAAAAAACTTTATCTTCAAAAGATAGGTGCACTTCTCCCACTGCTTTAACTGCTACTCATGTAGCATTGCAATGTCTGCTACTTGCGTAGTATTGCAATAATCGTTACTATCGTAGCATTGCAATATCTGCCACTTACGTAGCATTGCAATGTCTTCTACTTTCGTAACGTTGCCCAGTGTGATGAGGATCTCACTCCCACTAAGTTGCCGGATCATTTTGAACCCGTGAAGCCAACATGATTAGTGGATCTCGTATCAACCACCCACGAATGAGAAGTATACGCCGCTAAACAAGTTTCAACAACTAGTGCGTGAGAATTACCTTTCTTTCCGTTCCTTTTGGGGTTGGAAGAGGCAAAACCTCAATTGTCCTCTCTCACCGCAGCTTAAGCACTTCCTCTTTGGATTTTCCTTGACACAACAAGCATTCCTCATCTTACCATTGCCCTTGGCAACAGTTGAGTTTTATTGCTTATGGCCTTTGGTCCTCTTCCTTATCTTGCCTACCTTTGGCCTAGAAGATGAAGACGGACCACTTTCCGTCAAAGCTTGAGTTTGGTGCCTTATCAACATTTCTACCGAGACCAAAAGCTTGCAACAAATTAGCTAGCGAGGCCAAAATGCTCAAAAACTTTTTGGGCAGAGAGTGAAGTACCAAATTCATCCGAGTCTCCGGATCATAATCTGCTTTCGAATCTCAAGTTTGTTCAGATGGGCCATCTATTTTGAGGGATCGCCCTTTACGGGTTTGCCCTCCACCATTTTCAAATGACGACATCTCTCACAAGGTGATCTGACGAGTCCCGCATGTTTTGACTCGTCAGTTGGCTCATCTAATTTTGGTGTGTAAAGAATCCACTTGTGCTTTTGTGCAGTTAGGACAATTATAATTTTTTGTTTCCAATCAATATAGTTTCCATACATATTGTATTAACTTTAAGTATAATAACAAAGGATTAAAAGGTAACGACATCTTTCAATTGAAATAAACAACTATATGCAATAGAACAAGTATATCACAAGGTTCGATCACACGATCATATTAAAATCTCAAAAAAAAATATGAACATGCATCACCAACATCTCAAAACAGTTTAAATAAGCCACGTTGGGTGGGCCATTATTTAAACACATTCAAGCGGTTACAAACAAAACATTACAAACCTTTAATATCCAGATTAATAGTTGGCTCCCACCAATATAAAAATCGACAGGGACTTGAAGATATGCATATCAATTTTATACCTAAGTAATAACCATGATTAAATACAGATTATTATTTCGCTTTGATCGAGCCTCGTTGGGAGGGTCATCGCCGCCACTACTAGTAATAACCCACAATCATCCGCTTGGAATTCATTCATGTGAAACATATCTTTTGACCGTTCTGGTTGGGGAATTTCTCCAAAAGAATTCACAAATAAATAAATCATGGAGGTCAAAATTAATTCAATTTTATTATCCTAATAAAATTGTCAATTAATTATTTAAACATACTTAGTAATTTTGAAGGTGAGATTTTTCCATTTGGCAACCCTCATGCAAACACATTTAAACAAATTAAAAAAAGCATAAGATAAAGACAAATAAATCCAAGCAAAATAGAAAAATAAACATATTGGACACAAATTATCCAATTGTCATGGTTTGATTTTTTCGACTTGATCTTGAAGAAACACGTCTCAATTTCTCCCACTCGTTAAATCTCGAAAAAATATTCGCCCTCGAAACGCCACGCCGTTGGCTTCGCGGCAAGGATGACGCCCGCATCCGCCCCACCCTGGCTTAGAAACGACCTCGGCACCGCCCGGCGGTATCGGCGAGGTGTCGGCGACTCTCGGCGGCGGCAGCGACATCCTGATATGCTTCGCCCTGCCCTCAAATCTCGCCGCGACCTCGCGACCCAGCGTCCCTCTGCGCGCCGTGTGCCTGGCCCGTCAGCTTCGGCTTTCGAGATCGCCGCGGTCTTGCGTCGCGCCAGCGCCCGGTGAGCCTGCGTGATCGTTGTTCCGCGCCGCCCCTCGGCCCGGCCTCGCCCTGCCCGCGCGTGCGCGTGCCGGTAGCAGCGCCAGCGCCGCCACGCCCGATTCGGATTTTGTCCTTTAATTCTTAACCTCTTCGTTCCCAATCCTAAGTATAATTTATTTACAAAAAATAAATAAACCTAGATCTAAACTAGTCTATTACATTGATCAAATCAAACAAATCTAGTGTACTCGTGGATTTTTCTCATTTAGGCAAAACAAATTGAATCTAATCGAATTAAAACCACAATTTATATGCATAAATAAACACATTAAAATCCATGACAATTGGATACCTGCAAAACAGATCTAACAATTCTACTATCCAATTTCAAATTTAATGTCCACGAATTAAATTACAATTTAAAAGATTCAGAGTTCAAACCGTGGCTCGATACTGAATTAAGGGAATAAGTTGCACATATCTATTCGGGATGAATATTTAAATACAAATTTAATTCTTTAATTATTACTAGCATGAATTAATCCTATATTAATTCAAATAATAATTGCAACAACATATCATGCATATAAAAAGCCACGTAAAACCTACGCATGTAGAATCTACGGGTTTACGTGAACGCATTCTCTCCTCGGATGGCGGTGACTTGATTCGGACGGACTAACCAAAAGGACTTCCCAAGTATTCCCTTAGCCCTTGCTCAACTATCCGGTGGAAGGACACTTGTCGAACAATTAACAAAAGGAAAAAATAAACTTTGTTGCACCACCTTTGTGGATTTGCTAATTTTTCCAGCACATGGAATTGTACTTAGGAATGAAACAATCATCCCCTATTTATAGGAGAGGGAGTGGTCGAAATTCTTGTAGAAAATCAATGTGGGAAAAAACTTTTCTTGGTCACCAAGAAATCTTGAATATATCTCCTATATTCTTTTTCTCATAATTAAAATATTCCACAAAAATCCCACCTCCTCAATTATGGATAATTTTCGAAAATATTTAAGCAAGATTCCAAGATTTTGATCTTCTTGAATTTATGAGATATTCTTGTATTTCAAGAAATACATATCTTCCATAATATCTTTTCAAGAAAATCAAGAAAATCTTTCTTGCCCACTATATTTCCAAAAATTTCGAAATTCCTTAATGAATAGCCAAGTGGGAGATTTCTTGAATTTAATGAGATAATCTTGTATTCCAAGAATACATATCTTTATTCCATAACAAAATTCAAAGAAAATCTTTCTCCTCTTTTATCCATAAATTTCAAATAATTAGGAAAAATTAAGCAACAATATTTATTTTATTTTAATCACATTTTCAGGTTAATGGACTATTTGTTGGGCTACTCGGGGGCCTTTTAGGAGAATTAAGATTGGACCTTCTAATGGATCTTGAATATCTAATATTGAGCCACAATATAATTCAAGCCCATAAATATTAATTAATCCCACTACATAATTAATATTGCACTATCCATCATAACCCATATTACAATCCAATATGGCTCCCATTCATTATTTCGTGTTTTAAGATTATCTAGTCCATTAATTAATTCAAGCCACCAAATAGCTTTCCGTTAATTAATATCTTTTGTCCTTGGTCAAGGAACGGTTCAACATTATTATCCATACCGAAAACTAATTACACTTGCAAGATTTGGTATGATAAAGCTTATGAACCTCCCAAGGGGCAAATCAAGCAAGCGTTTGCACACGATTCTTCAGATTAAATCTTAAAGAATCACATGTGACCAATAATATTGCCCAAGATAAAAAAGTATTGAATCTCTCTGATTCGCTACCCATGATAAGTCAAAGCAATAGTTACCAATCCCACGTGATCTTATTTAAGGGACAAAGGTTAAGAAACAACGAACCACTGAGGTCTAATTCTTCCTTGTTCAATTCTGAAGAATTTATCCTCCCCAGAGGTCCTATTCAACAAGATCACCATGCACTAGTGTAATCTCTTGGTCAAGACAAGCCAATCCGAAAGCCTTTACACTTCAACCTTTCACGATGGGTTGTTCATTTCCATCTAGGTCGTGAATAACGTACTTTTAGTTACAAGGGACTGTTAATTTAATCTTCTGTGATCTGGTATCACTAAATTAACTACAATGTAACACGTACGACTTATTGAACAATTATGCAGTAAATATATGTAACATTCAATGATATTTAAAGCATCAGTGATAAACAATTTATTTAAGTAAATAAGTCTGGAAATTCAGTTTCGATTATACAAAGTAAAAAACATATTTTCCAGTATAATCCCAACAGCAAAATCATCCATGAAAGTCATGAGCTCATGCCCTGCTGTATTATCGACCAAATAATCGATATGTGGCATCGGGAAATTATCTTTCGGGCATGCCTTGTTTAAATCAGTGAAATCTATACATAGTCTCCAAGTTCCATTAGACTTGCGGACAAGCACGGGGTTCGCAAGCCATCTTGGGCATTTTACCTCTCGAATCAGTTTATTGTCGAGCAACTTTTTGATTTCACTATTCATGGCTGCATACTTCTCCGGACTGAACTTTCTGGCTTCGGATTCTTTGGAGTTTGTGTTGGATCAAGGTTGAGGGAGTGACATGCATGTTTAGGATCAATGCCAACCATGTCCTCGTGCGACCAAGCGAACACATCCAAGTTTGCTTGAAGATATGCGATCATTTCTGTTCGGAATGGTTCCGGTAATTCCGAACCAATGAATACTTCTAATTCCGGTCTGTTCGGGTCGATATTGATAGACTCCAGTTGTTCGACAGGTGTTGCTCCCTTTCTTTTTTACTTCCATCGAGGATCTTCAATCGACCCCCGGTGTTCGTTATCTACCTCCATAGGTTCAAAACCTACGCGAGGTTCTAGGTCCGGCAACTCATTTGGAGGATCAATGTTCATTAGATCTGGGAGATCTGGGACATGAGTTTCCATCCCGGATTCTGTGTTCGCGCATGGAGGTGTGCTCGTCAAAGGATATTTTGGCAGCGTATTTGCCTGTTGGCTTGACTCTCCAATCTCCCATGTTTGCTCCATCATGTTAACAATATTTTGCTTTTCTGGTGCACATGATAGCAAACAATCTCGAGCTTTTTTCTGGTCATCTTTTACGCTACCCGTTCCATCTTGTGTTGGAAATTTAACACAGTAATAATAAGTATAACAGGCAGCTTTAAATTCCTGAATAAACGGGCGACCTAGAAACCCGTTATAAGTAGATTTTACATCGACGATTACAAAATCTAAAGATTCTAGTTAAATTGGATCTCCGGATTTAGAGTTGATTCTAACTCGATTCCTAACCTAATCATACCATAGGGTCGGGTTACAGATTCCCCAAAACCCATGATGGTGTGATCACATGGTTCTATATAGCTACTCAAGTCCCCAACTTGCTTCTCCATTTGGTGCAGAGTGTCGACGAACAAAATGTTCGCATATGCTCCGGTATCTACCAGGAGGCGGTGCACCTTCAAACCGAGGAGACGAGCGCTAATGGTTAGAGAGTCATTGTGGGGGGTGATTATGCCATCGAGATCGTCTTTTGAAAACATGATTTGGTGAGAGGGTGGCGTGCTAGCTGATGTGCTCGCCACCTTCACCTGATGGATGCTTTGCATGGCACGCATCTCCATTTTATTTCATTTGTTCGATAATGTCGGTGCCTAATAACATCCACCCACTGGACCATAATCAGGACGTATCATGTGAATTTCTTGACTTTCTCGACCTCTTCCCATGGTAGGAGCCCCTCTTTTGGGTAATTCAGACCTCTTACGGGATTCTTCGGGATCACTGTCTGATGTTTCTTCGGCCTTTCGCTTACCCCTACGATCTCCTATTTTTTCTGTTCGGGAGTCTCTACTCGCCGGCTTTTTAAGGAACTGGGTAAGATAATTCTCTTCATATAACTTCCAAAGTTGACGAAGTAAATCGCGACAATCTTCTGTATTATGCCCGATGTACTCGTGATAATTACAATATTTGGAAGCATTAAGCCGATTTTTGTCCATTATGATTCTTCGTGGCCTATCCAACATGTCCCGATCTTTGATTTGATTAAAAATTGTTTCATGTAGAAACGCCCAGAAGACTTCGTAGGGTGTTTGCTTCTGCTCTTTCTCCGAATGGTTTGAAAGACCATGGGGGTTTATACCCCCCCCATTCATCACTTCTTTTCCAAAAACTTTCTTTGTTGTTGTTTCCTGACCCAATCGTGATTGGGCGAGCAGATCCTGCATGGCTACGATCTTGGCTGTTCGCTCTCGGAATTCGGAATATGTGTTCGGCCAATCTTGATGCATGGCTTTCCACATATCAATATTCAGGTCAGGCCTCCGACCACCGCGAGGATCTTGGCATCCTCTTCAATTGGGGCCCCATCATACAAACATTTATCAAATCTTTCGATGTATGCTCGATCTGACTCACCCCTTAGTTGGGAAAAATGTGTCAACCTTTGTTTTGGTGTTGGGCGAGCACACATGGATGAGAAATGGGACAGGAATTTCTGTCCCAACTGAGCGAAAGATGTGATGGACGCAGCGGGTAAAGTAGAGAACCATCTATGTGCTCGATCACCCAAAGTCATGGGAAATGATCGGCACTGTGTCGCGTCGGTGGCGCCCATGGCGATCATAATGTCTGAGTATTTGCTGAGATGAACATGTGGGTCAGACTCAACATCGAACATGGGGATTGGTGGTCGGATCTTCGCCACTTTCTCTTGTATTTCGGCCGCCAGGATCGCCGGTGTTAGTGGCGAGCAGGGCATTATGATCATCCGAGGGAGTCCTTTAGTTGCGGCCAGGTCGGCCTGTAAGCCTTCGATGGCTTTCTGCATTTCCGCATTTTTTGTGGAACTGACAGACTTGGATCGGGGTTGTATCCCATCATGAGGACCCAGTGGGTCATGCTCGTGATGGGGCAGTCCCCCTTTCCATGTTCGTGCTTGACTACCCAATCGATGATGGATAGACAATTTAGTTCCAGCCGACTTTTGTTCGGGATGCGAACGATCATGAGGATCTGAGGGAGCGGGCATGTTTATCGGTTGTTCTCTCCCGGGATCCTGTCGCATATAATTGCCGATTCGGTCTTTGACGGAGAGTCTCAAACGTCCAAACGCTGATGGTCTGGACCTTTGAGGCTGCTCGTCATCCGACATATCATCTGTTTTTTTATTAGCCCACTTCCGTGCAGCTTTTAACTTAACTTGCTCGCTATCAGGTGTATGCGAGCGTCGTTTATCATCATCTTGAGTTTTTAACTTGGCCAACTCTTTTTCGGCCCTCTCTTTCTGTGCTCGTAGCAAGAAAGTGATGGCCTTTGTTGTGGCCGCCGGATCGTTGGCAATATCTTCAAGATTGATGGTCTCCACTGTCTGATCTTTGTGAGGCTGACGCTGGGCCTCTTTCCGATCGTGAGGTCGGCTTTGTCCCGACCTCTCCGTCTGGGTATTCCTAGATTGAGGCATTATATTTCTTTTTTCTGCCTCGGCTAACTACAGGATTGTGTTTGAGTTGGTTTTTTTATACCCTCCTTCTAGCGCCAATTGTTGCGAGTCATTTTTTATGGAGAATATTATGTGGCTAAATCGATGACAACTCACAAACAAAATAAGTACGTGTACTAAATATGGTAAATAACAGGAAATTGTTGACCCAGTTCGTCAGTGAATGACTACTCTGGGGGCATGCCAAGCCAGGGATATTTTATTGCGAGATTTATATACATAGTACAACATACTTTTCATGAGATGAACTTCTATGAGAGAAGATGATTTGGAGAGTAAGCATATGAGTGCTAGAGATTTTTCTGGGTATGGATGAACTCTGGAATTTTTGTGAACCTTACCCCTCTGGGAATTTTTTTTGAACCTCTCTCTTATTCTTTTTTCTTCTATTTATAGTACTTTGACAAGCATGAGCTGGTTTGGCAAGCATGAGCTAGAGACTTCGGGTCGTGCAAGAACTCATGTAATGCTGCCACGTTTCCAACTTCGTCTTCCTGGTTGATCTTTGCATTTGCTTGTCTATAAGGCACTATTTTGATCGTCCAAATCATCTTTTGCTCGACTGATCGCCCTGTTCGCCCCTTCGGACATATCAATTTTATACAGGAAAAGTGTCTTCATCGAGCATATTCTGAGCCTTCAGGTTATCTGAGTCCTCAGGTTGTCTGAGCCCTCAGGTAATCTGAGCATCGAGCATATCTGAGCCTTTTGGTTATCTGAGTCCTCAGGTTATCTGAGCCTTCAGGTTTTTCGAAGTTCGAGATATCCCCGACCTCGAAGTTATTCAATTCAGGCTATCTAATTTTCTTCTTTTCTCGATCTGATCAGCTTTCAACATATCTTCAGGATTATACCTGTTCGCTCAATCGGCTGGCGAACATATCTGTTTGCTCGGTAAGTGGGGAGCATACCTTTTTGCTCGGCGAGCTAGCGAACAAAACTCACTTTAGTCGGCGAGCATGCTCGCTCAACCAGCCGGCGAGCATGTTTGCTTGGTTGACAAGTGGCGAGCTGGCGAACAAACTTGTTTGGTCGGCAAGCGGCGAGCTCACTTGTCCATCGAGCATTGTTATTTTAATAGTTGAATATTACACGTGTCCCTTTGACGTGTTCGATTAATATTGTTAATTGTATCGAACACAACATTTTCCACCAAAGTTTTCCACAGGTTTCTTTTTCCTCTCGACTCTCTAGGCCCATAGATGTTTACCACCCCAAGCCATTTCCCCGATGCTAACCATTTACCCTCAACCCCTACTGCCCCGTCAACTGCCCATGCCTCCCCTACCTCAATTTTTTCAATATTCCACAAACTCAAAATTCCCCTAGACTGACCGATCGGATCAATAGCTACCCACCCCACTCTCACATCATTATCCCAAACATAGTAGGGATTAAAAGACGAATGATCACAGCACTTTGTTTCTTGAATACACACAAAATCAGGACAAAACTTATCGATGAGCCCTTTGATCTCTTGCTTCTTTACTCTCCCCCCTATCCCTCTGACATTGTATGATAGAATCTTCATTAGGAAACAGTGTGTGCGCTGTCATTCTTTCCCTCGATTGCCTCAATTTCCCGTATTCTCCTGATAACCATCCCTTCATTTTCGTTACTGATCACACCCAGCTTTTTCCCCAGCATACAAATCTGTTCCGGCTGCATATTAGTGACAAAAGGCCTCACTTCACCTTCCACCTTCTCCTTACTTTCTGAATGGGTCCCATTTTTTTACCACGCATCCTAGCTTCCTTCCTGTCAAGCAAAGATATTAGTCGGGTCACTTTCCATGTGCTAGCTTGACCCATTTAAACCTTTTCTTTCAGTTAAAATAAAATTTTCTACTCTACTTAAATCCAGACATTTTTGCCAAATAATTAAATCCCAATTGAACTAGCTAGAATTGACTCAAAGCTACTAAGAAAAAGAACTGATTAATTATGTATAGTATTTCAAATCAATTTCAAGATCTAAGTATACACAACTCGATATAATAGCCTCAATATATAAGCCTCTATTGTCACACTTTAGTTTGAACTTTAGATTGTGACATGCATGACAATAAAAATACTGAAAAGACAATATAGAGATATCTGGAAACTAGGTTTTACTTTTCTGTCAGTTTCGTACATTTTCACATATCAATTTATTGCAATGTTGGGGTTAATTAGTCCAACATGAAATCAATCCAAAAACTTTCGTATAGTCTATGTCGATGTAATGGGGCCACCACAAAGTACTAAATCAACAATACTCATATATATATGGACATATCTTACACTTATTTTGACATTTCCCTCAAGTACGTACCAAAGGTGAAAATGTAATTTACTAGGATAATTAGTAAATCTTGCTCAAGGATTAATGCTTATCCTACTCAGCTATATCATTAGGCCACGTTTGCTTTGTTGGACTAGGCATGATAGTTGGTTTTATCCTCTCCAATCTAGTGTTTGGTTTTAGGGTATGGTTATTAACACCCCCATAATTAGTAACTACACCCACTTAATTATTAAACTACCAAATATGCCATTTCTAAAAAAACCCTAATTTATTCTCCTCTTTCATTTTTACCATTCCACTCTGTTGTATTCCCAGTTCGGCGTAAACATCCTCCGAGCGCCGCCACCACCCCGCGTCGCCCTCACCCCAAATTGATTATTTTTGCGTTCTTCTACACTGCTGTAGTCTGCAGAAATCCCCGTTCTCTCTCTCTCTCTCTGTTTTTCTTTTGTGTTAGAACAATATGATGTTTTGTTAGTAAATTATGTTTGTTTCTCATATAGCAAATTATGTTTGGATCTTAACAGATTTTTACTCGGAAATGGTGTTCTTATAGCAGCCTTTAAAGATTTTTTTTTCCAGAGACATTCGTGTTCTTGCACGGCCAAAATAAGGGATAGATTTTTTCAATGTGAGTTTATTTGATTTTTAAATGTGGAAGTAAATGGCGGCCCCGTAACGGAAATGCAGCGACCCTGTGACAATGACAAAGAGGGTGTATATTTCTACTAATTTTAGTTTACTAATGTTGCACTGATTGTATAAGCTTGCTATATTTCTGCTATATTTTGACACAATCATGGAGTACCATTTTACTGAGCAAAAAAAGAACAATTAATGCAGATGGTGGCGATGGGAGTTATGTGATTAACTGTGGAGAAACAGTAAAAAAATAATAGGTGAAAAGGTATATTTGGCAGTTTAGTAATTAAGTGGGTGTAGTTACTAATCATGAGGGTGTTAATAATCGTACCCTTGGTTTTATGGATTTAGGCCCATGATTCGAGGTTGGCCCGGTATTATTTTTAAAATTATCTCATGAATGCATAACTAATGGTCGGGGGTGGGGGTAAGATTAATTTAATTGATCCGACTTTCTTTTGGTTGCTGACAAACTGTGTAAATACAGTTTTGTCCTCAAATCACTACAAGAAATCCCACATTCGGTGACAAATTTTTTTGTGACGACACAAAATTCGTCACAATATGATACCTAAAGGTGACAAATTTAATTTTCGTCACTAAAAAGTGATAATTTGTGACAAATTTTTGTTTAGTCACCACTAATGTTTTTTTTCGTCACTAATTCACAATTTTCATGACAAAAACAAGAATTTCGTCACAATAAGCTTTGGTGACGATATTCATAATATTTAGTGACGTTATTCAACGTCATGAAAAATAGTATTTTTGTGACAATTATATGTTTTGTCACTAATTATTCAAAAGAATGGGCGACGCACTTAATTCGTCACAATTTTATTTGGTGACGATCGTCATTGTAATTAGTGACGATCATAGTCGTCGTATAAAATGAAAATTTCATGACAATTTTATGTTTTGTCGCTAATTGTTCATAGTAATTAGTGACATATTTTTTCGTCACAGATATTAATATATAGTGACGATTAATAATTATTTTTTAATGACACACTTATTTCGTCACAATATTACTTGGTGACGAACTTCGTTTTAATTAGTGACGATCAATATTGGTCATATAATATAAAATTTCATGACAATTTTAAGTTTAAATTAAGCTAATTGTTCATAGTAATTAGTGACATATTCTTTTCGTCACCAATATTAATATATAGTAACGATCAATAATCATTTTTAATGACGACTTATTTCGTCACAATATTATTCGACGACGAACTTCATTTTAATTAGTGACGATCAATATTGGTCATATAATATAAAATTTTCATGATAATATTATGTTTCGTCGTTAATTGTTCATAGTAACTAGTGACATAGTATTTCGTCACTAATTTTTATATATGACGACAATTAATAAATTTTTTCATATAAAATATAAATTATATTGAATAAAATTGAAAAATAAAATATTTCATCCATCAGGGTTTGAACACGATGATTTTTTATCTAAAGAGGATAACTACAATTAATCGACCAAATTTCAATTTGTATTTAATTATTTGTATAAAAGTATTGATTAGGTTTCGAACACAAGACCCCAAAAAAAAAAAAAAAAACAATCAGCTGCACCCATTAAGATTCGAACACCAGACCTCCAACCTGAATAAAGATAATCTCACCACTAGACCAAAGGGACACATTGACTTCAGTTATTTATATAAATGTATTTTAGCAAAAGTTCACCTTAATCAAATTATTAAGATCCTAGTTTGGCAAATTAGGTCACGAGTTCATCACCCCAGCTCATGAATCCTAATTCGTACCAGAAAATACCGATCTCCCGCAAAGATTAGAGCAACGAGTTCGTCACCCCAGTTCATGAATCCTAATTCGTACCAGAAAATACCGATCTCCCGCGAAGATTAGAGCAACGAGTTCGTCACCCCAGTTCATGAATCCTAATTCGCACCACAAAATACCGATCTCCCGCGAAGATTAGAGCAACAACTTCATCACAAAATTGCATAAATTCGCAATTCTGCGGCGGATTCACACTCCCTTCCATTCCCTCCCTCGATACGCCCTTTTCACAATTGCAACAGATTTAATTTCTGCCCAACTCGTCCCTCTGTGAATTGGACGTTCCTGATGTTTTGATTGGTGGGTTTCCAGAAATCGAGCAAGCATCAATAGGTATGCCTATCTTCGTTTAAATTCTGAAACTTAACGTTTAGAGAAAAAGCCACAAGAGAATGTACAAAAAATATTATGTGGGTTGTTTTTCAAGATTTTCTCCAAGTTCGTAAAATGGGCACCTTTAATTTCTTATATTATGGTGAAAGGGTAGTGTTTGGATTGGAATGTGTTTTTTTGCAAATTATTTTGATGAGGAATGAAGTTTAATTTAACTAAATTTTGTGTTAGGAATTGATTAGTTTTTGGGATTAATTTCTTGATCTTCAGTGGTAATTAATTTGCAATGTAATCTACTTTATTTAATCTAATGTGAATGTGTTTTGTTTATGTTATCTTGATTATAATATATGGTCTAATTTTCGATGGTCTTTTTTGCATTCGGTGCACCATTTGATTCAAGTGTATTTTATCAGAGAACTTTTAAGTGTCCTCTAAGTTATTCAATGTCCTAAATAAGGTGCCAAGTAGTATTCTCCTCTAGGAAGAAGCATGAAAGAATGCAAAGAGAACTTGTTGCATATTAATTCCTCTCGGATATTGAGTTTAGAATAGGTTTATTTGAAGCCCTCTAATAAAATTTCAAACTTTCAAAGAGCGTAATATGTTTCAAAGAGAATAAAAAGAGAAAAGTAAACATTGAGAGTTAGACGTCATGCCAATGCAACTGATAGATGAATCAAACCATAGAGTATTGTTGAGAGTCAATAAAAGTATTAATCCACCCCCTCTTGATAAATGGAAATGTCACTTTAATTACTAGTTTAACACGGGGTCGGGGTGATTTAGTTCTAGATTAGTGACCGCCTTTTGTTGCTCCTCTCGCTTTGAATTTTGAATCAGAGTAATGTTTAAGATGAGTCTCCAGGAAATTCTTAACTGCAATAACTAAACTTCGCCTCATTTTCTGGGCAACAATTTTAGCTCTTCCATTGTTGAAAAACTGGCACAAATCCAATAGCCCCAAAACCCCAGTCTGATTGCTAAGATGGCAAAAGGACTAGTTAAAAAATATATGGTTCTTAGAATCATTTTTGATCTCAGATATATTGCATCAACATCGCCTAGCTCAAGCGGTTTTCGACATTATCTCCGCTTGTTCAAGTCCATAACTTCATCATTGACCTCAACGAGTCTTAGGGGAACAAGATCGAAACCACCATCAGTTTCAAATGTAATTCCTTCCTCACGTAGATATGGCAGTGTAGTTGTCCATCGAACTTACAATTTTGTAGTAACTTTCAGAATCTTCTTCAGAATCATCTTCATCGATAGAGGGTTCGATTACATCCTCAACACCAGCATCTAAAGCAATAGCAAGAAGCCAGTCTTTGTCAACATCTACTACACTTTTTACGATTCTGACCCGAGCACGCTTTAAACTTAAACATGATTGATCCCGAATCGCCATTTTCCCACCATAGTCCTTCGAACCAATCTAATAGCCGCAAAGTTCGTCGGTTTTATCTGTTAAAACCTCAATAATCATTCCCGCTCCACCAAAGCCAGAAATCTCATAAATTTTTTCTCAATGTAGGCTTCCCCGACCTTTCTCTCTGAAGCTCTCTTGATGTTGCGATCTATAATATCCTTGGGTATATCCATTTCTTTTGCTTTCTCAAGTAAAGCAGCCAAAGTTGTATTAGATACTGGATTATGACCACCTTTCTTGATCGCAGACACAACTTCCTTTCCAAATCTTGAACACATCTTCATCTTCTTAGCATTCTGGGCAGTCTTTCTTCCAGCAATTTTACAGGATCGCCTACCCATACACAGCGGCTGCAAAGTTGAGATCTTCCGATCGATGTTTCCATACTTATGTCCAAATAACGAAGTCAATGCGCCAGAAGACGAATTCCAAGAAAATGATGACAACAAAAGACTTTGGCAAGAGGTTGAGTTGAGGGGTTTAAGAGAAACCCAATTCGGTAATCTGACGAGTAACGAACCTAAACCACTAAGTCTTGCTGAAGAGTACATCTTTTCATTTATTTTACATGAAATGAATTATCTTTCCTTATCTTTCAAATCCTCAAATTCATGAACAAAGGGAGAATTGAGTTTAGAATAGGTCCAACTATTAATTTAATTAATGAATTTTTTGTGGCATAGATTGTCATTAGTGGTTATTAGGAATAGCTTGTAGGCATGGTAATTCAGAGTTGGTCAGAGGTTAGAGCATAGAGGTTCTTCGGTTGCTCAGTTTATATTTATAAGTAAGAGATCAAGGAACATTTTAGTTGGAAGTCTGATAAAACTTGGATGGTTATTTTTATATACTTTTATTGGTCATTTAAATATAATTTCCATCATGTAAGCTTGTGTTCTGCATGTATTATTGAGAATTATCTAATTTCAGTAGATATGATTTGTAAACTTGTAAAGTTATGTTGAAGGATCTTTATTTGCATTAGTTCTCTTGCTGCTTGAACTAGTTTTTTGTGTTACCAAAAGTTATAGTATCACTTTTTGACTTCTTTTTTTGTCCATTCGACTCTAACTAGAGAGTGCATATATTATGACACAAGCTGACTTAGTTAAGGAATTGTAGGGTTAACATTGTTTGTGAATTTTGGCAGGATGGTTTTAAAGAAGATGGCGAGTTTCATGATAAGAAAGTCTATCTCTATGGCTGTACAGAGCGTAAGTAGCCCATAATACATGGATCTTATTTGGTTTAAAAACTTAGGGCCTACTTGGTATGATTTTGGAATGAGAATTGGTGATTGCATTGTTACTACTTAGTTAAAAAATTGTCAAACACTTTTAATAAGAATGATTTCAACCCAACAATAATAAGGTGTATCATGACTGTACTAGTTAATTTTCTCAATAGATTCTTTAGAATTAGTGTTTTCATTGTTCTCTGTTTAAATTTCTTCATTTCCTTGAACTGGTGGAGAGGGATTTGAAGATGGGAGATATATAAAGTGGAAAATAGGCAATCTTTTTGCATCAAGAACATAGTCTCAGAAGTTGAAACAATTGCAGTCAACACTTTGGAGTCATGGAAAGGAGAATCAATCACAACTTTTCAAGAAATGGAAACAATATTTTTGAAAAGAAATAAAAAACAGAGGACCCATGTTTTGATCTTTTTTCAAATTTTTATTTTTCAAGAATTGGTGCTAACTGAGATAATAATGGTTCTTGTAGTATGCATTCAATGCGGCATTACTTTCTATATTCAGAGATATTTACTATACTGCAATATGATCATCTTCCTTGTTTGCTCCTGCATTGTGTGGATAAGGTTCTGTTTGCATTAGCATTTAGATGATATATAGTGGAATTTTTTATTGCAAAATAGTGTTTCATCATTTAGATATTATCCCACCTTTGTAATGGAACACTACCATTCTGATGGTGATTTAAGCTTTATAGTTACAGAGTAAATTTTCTCAGTTAGGACCTGTTGAAATTATTTACAATTTGAAGTATATTAAAATAAATTATGATCAAAATTTATAAAATTGTAACTACCGAGCGTGGGAGTCATTTAAGATCATGAAATTTGTCACTCAACAATTGCTTATGTAGAGTTGGGATCAGTCACTAGAATGGTGATATATGTATGGTGGCTCATGAAATTTGTTGCTTAATTAGCTTGTGTCACTAGATGTAAAGTTGATAACAAAATTCCTAATTCTCCCAATTGTTCCAACGTGCAGCTACGTGAATCAAACTCATCTCCCAAAATTTGGCGTGAATCAAACGGTCGGTATCCCTCAAAATTGGCGTGAATCAAACGGCCGGTATTCCTCAAAATTGGTTCTTCTGTCAATTGGTTCATGAAGTTTGGATTCGTGAGCCTCCAGATATCGAGCAAGCATCAATAGGTACGCCTCTCTTCATTTAAATTCTTATATTACCTTGTAAAAGCTGTTAATATAACAATTGATTTTATGTGATTTTAGGTGATTTGTATAGAAGCTGTGTATATATATATATACTTTTTAGCATAATGTTAAGAATATAATTACATAAACAATGCCAATTTTATAATTTTGTCTAATGTTTATCGTTTAATGCAAATTTCTTAGTAGATATAGAGGTTTCATTTGGTATTGGATTGTCATCATAGGTGTTATTTCGGTTATAGGTTATACATGATCAACTTGGATGGATAATTCTCTTAGTTGACTTGTATTAGAACATATGAGAACTTCCAATATGCCTAAACATGCTTTCATGAGAAAGGTTCTAATCACAAGATCGATGAGTATGAAAGACTCGATATCTATTATATCTATATCTATATATATATATGTATATATATCTATATATATATAAATACTTTGTAAAACTAGCCCAACTAAGTTTTATTCTCGTGATTTTTTTCAAGATCGGGACGTCTTGACTAAAAAAACTGCTTCGCCACTTATCCCCGATTTGTGACTCGCTTTTTGTCAAGAACTAAAATAAAAAAAAAAAGAAAAACTAACCAAATAATATCACAAGAATAATAAATCACCGGGTAAAAACAAAGAAATATAACTAACTAAAAAAAAAGACAACCCAGGTGGAAAAGGCTGAAAAAATAGAATTCTCTCCAATGAATATTTAATAAAAACAATCTTCCTTCAAAATGAGATGTTCACAATTAACCAAATAATATCTTAGCCCATTGTGATTTGAATATTTTGTATAATTGGTGTAGTGCAAAAATGGACAAGAGTTGGATGCGTGATACCAAGTGGTCTAAAAGTTATGTAGATGGAGTAAAGAGTTTTATGCAATTTGTCCATTGAACTAATATGGGTCCAAAATCATGTGATGTTCAATCATGCCCTGGAGTGTAAAAATGTTTGAACTTATCTTCTAAAGATCAAGAAGTTGTTATCTATAAGCATCCATATATTGGAGAATTCCTGGATAGATGTAGGGCTGCAGCCCACTATATATTGTTGTGTTGTTTCTTTGCTTTATGTTTTATCATGGTTATAAGAAAAACACAACACTAGATTAAAACGCGGGGAATCAAGAATGATCGAACATAATGATCCAATAGACGAAAATGGGTTTTCAACGGACCATCAACTTGTATGAAGAAGATGATGGAGTTAGCGAAAATGATGTTCTATTATATCGTATCTATATATATATATATATATGCAAATAATATATAATATACCAAAACCGAGGATAACGATTTTATTACGGTCTTGACCCTACATATTTGTGAGGCGCCAAAATAAAAAAAACAGAAAGAACTAACCAAATAATATCTCAATAATAAAGAATTAATTATATCCAAAAAAAAGCAATGACAATCGGTTTTAATAAAAAATAGTAGCAAAGATTTCAAAGACATCATTTATCATCCAACTTTGTATATATAAAGGTTGTATACAACAAGTTGAGATGGATAAAGTTTTTATGCAATTTGTCGGTGGATATGATGTTCATATATTGGGTCCTTCGTGATTTTATCATGGTGAGCCTAGATTAAGGACGTGGGTACAAGAATGCAACAGATAGTGATCCGACGTACATTTAAGATGAGGCGAAAAAAAATGTTTTTCCTCGATGGTGAGACACTTCCACGACTTGGAAAATGGATATTAAACAAATATTTACGTGATATAGATTAGGTTATGAATGTATCCATGCGTGTGTCAAATTGGAAAAGATTGTGCCTTATTTTGGAGTGAAAATAAGAATTTAGAGGATGTTGGATTAAGCTACTTGACCTGGAACTTCTCGTTGAAAATCAACAATGGTATAGGGAAAAAGATACCACAAAAAAATCTTTCAGGTATTTCCCAATATAAGACCTACAACAAGTTGACAACGATGTTGTTTTCATGTCTTCAAAAACCTCTAAGAAAATGGTTTTAGGTTATGAAAGAAAAAACGATTGATGATGATTTTGGGTGAAAATAAGCATCCTCGATTCTACTTGGGAACTTCAGAAATCAACAATGGTATAGGGAAAAAGATTTCCACAAAAATCTTGAGGTATTTCCCAAAGAGACCTAGTTTTTCATGTCTTCAAAACTAATGATCCAAAAAACGATCGAAATGTTAGAATGGCCCTGGAAAGATTTCGATAGTGAGTTTGATGTTTTGCTTGATCCAATCCATTTGGAAACATGGTTTTAATCCATTTGGACCACTTATAAAGATGTGGCCTGTTATTCTAACGCCAAATCTCTCTCTTGGGATTGCATGAAACAACCATTCCTTATGTTGTCTTTGCTTATACCAGGAAAAAAGTCACCGAGGAAAAGACATTGATGTCTACTTACAACCATTGGTTAAAGAATTAATCAATTGTGGGTTGAAGGTTCAAACCTTTGATGTCTCTTATGAAATGAATTTTCGGATGCATGTTGTCATCCCGTGGACTATAAACGACTTTCCAAAGATATGGTGACCTATCCGGATGGGTTACTAAAGGATACATGGCTTGTCCGGTTTTGCAATGATCAAACTTGCTCTCAAAAGACTACTGAAAACAAGTTGTGTTTCATGGGGCATCGTCGAAATTTATCAAAAGATCATCCTTGGAGGAGAAGTGGAAAGTTCAATGGTAAAAAAGAAGACGGGGAACCAGCTAGAGAATTGAGTGGGGATGATGTGTTGTTACAGTTGGATAGACTTCCAGTTCAAACACCTGGAAAATATTGTAACAAGAAGAGAAAAAGGACGGCCGAGGAGTTGAATTGGTCGAGACGTAGTATCTTTTTTGATCTGCCTTATTGGAGCAAGTTGAAGCTAAGGCATAACTTAGACGTAATGCATATAGAAAAAAACATTTTTGCGAGTCCAGATTAGGGACCTTGATGAATATAGAGGGAAAACAAAAGATACAGTAAAAGCAAGACTAGATTTAGAAGACATAAAAATACGCAAGGAGTTGCATATGTCTAAGAAAAGTAATGGGAAGTATGTTATGCCGGATGCTACTTATGTTCTAGACAAGAAAGGCAGACAAGCCTTTTGCGAGTTTCTAAAGTCCGTTAAGTTTCCGGATGGATATGCTTCTAACATCTCTCGTTGTGTTGGTACAAGTGATCGAAAGATATCGGGGACTCAAAAAGCCATGATTGTCATATACTATTACAACGGATACTACCAACTTGGTATACGTGGATCCTTAGACAAGAATGTAGTTGACGTCTTTAGCGAGTTGGGTCATTTCTTCCAATGCTTGTGTTGTAGGAAGTTGAAGAGGTCCGAGTTACCAAAAATGGGAGAAGATATCACATTGATCTTGTGTAAACTTGAACAGATTTATCCTCCCCGCTTTTTTTGACGCCATGGTCCACTTATCTTCACATTTACCCGCAGAGGCATTACTTTGTGGACCGGTTCAATTTAGATGGATGTATCCAATCGAGAGGTTGTATTTTGAACTGTGATTTTATTAATATTTTATTTCACACTATTCACATAATAATAACATGATATTTTCTTATTGTGCGATCATTATGTGTATTGAAGCAAAGTGTGTGTAATAAAGCTCATCCCGGCGGTCGATTCTTGAAGCTTACATTGCAAAGAGAGAGCGCCTACGCTCGCTTCAATGTACTTGAGGGGAATTGAGACTAGATTTAATAGAGAGGAAACAAAACAATGATATAGGAACCGATGATAGTCTATGGATCTTCAAATAAAAAAAAATTAAAGCATCTTGGGGCTTACGGATTATGTTGAATTATCGAGAGGATGAGTACAAACGACATGCAATGGTTCGCTTACGAGTTGCGATGAGATAGAACCATTTATTGAGTAAGTTGATTATGTATCCTCGTAAACTTTTTGAGGATTATGAAAATTATATTTGAATTATCAAACTTGCAATGATTTTTTTTTTTGGTAGAATGCACAAGCAAGAACTCCCCAAGTTGAACAGGTTGTACCAATATAGATCAAGATCACAAACGAAAATTTCCCAGTTGGTTCAAAAATCATGTAAGATAGTGAAGCTTTTTGTTTTCTTTTTTGTGATTAAATAATGTTTTACCTACATCTAATTATTTATTCAATTTCACTGTTTATCCGATGAGTCGAATTCATGATTCCACGACTCAAATTTGTAAATGAGTCTCTTTTATGCTCTTGCTTGTGCACCTAATAGGTTAGTTAGGAAGTACATTGGATGCATTGTGAATGGAGTGAGATTTCTCCCGTTGTAGAAAAATCGTCATAAGAGTCAAAATAGTGGGATTGTTGTAGAGCGGGAATCACGGTGGTGAGAACATTGAATTCTTTTGGTGTTTTGACGGATATATTTTATCTTGACTATGTGAGGATAGACATGTTACGTGTTCAAGTGTGATTGGTTTGATCAAGGGAGGAAAAAATGGGGCATGGATACGAAAAGGAAGGAAATATAACAAGTATTAGAGTAACAGGGAAATGGTATGAGGATGATCCTTTTATATTTGCTAATCAAGCGAGACAGGTCTTCTACATTAATGATCCCAAATTAGGAGGAGATTGGCGAGTGGTGCAACTAGTCCAGCATAGACATATATATGATGTTGATGAGATCTGAAGATGAGGGCGTGAATATCGATGAATCACAAGTAGAACAAGAAGTATATCAAGAGAATTATATTGATGATGCATTTGAAGTCGGTCTTGCCGAAACACAATCGCTGCAAAGGGAGGACACATGTGTGGAAGAAGTTGAGGAGTTGATAACTGCAAGTACACCTGAAGATCATGAAGAATTGAACATCGATAATTCCGATGAGGATGAGTTAGATGACACCTTAGTTGATTATTGTAGTAGTGAAGAAGAATCTCAAGAAAATAGTGTTTCCGACGATGATAGTGATGATGACTATCTGATGTTAATGAATATTGTTATATATATTGATGAATATTGTTGCATTTATGAATATTGTTATACACTTTCATGATTTGATTGTTATTGTTTCCGCACTTACGTTGTGTTTCTATGTTTGACTAGGCTGAGGAATATGCATGCACCCACATTGGCAGCAAACAAGGGACAACTTCTCTGACGACGGGGTTTTATTTTTTTGAGTTATCTTAAAATCTCTACAATTTAAGTTTTTCTATATTTACTTTATTTGATTGTTGAAACCCGCTTTTGTGTTCATTTGATTGTCTAGAGAATACAAAAGTCTTCTTCTTCCATGTCTTTGGTATCTAATATGGGATATCCGGTTCTTATACGTTGATAGATAATATAATCTAATTTCTTTCAATGAGAATATGTATCTTCATTGAGGAGAATTGTGAGATATATGGTCTTTATAGTAGATGACATCTTTGGAATCATGATTGGACTTATAGTATTAGAGTATGGAGTTTATAGCTTGTTCGTGTTGTTTATAGTGTATTCCGATTGTAATATGTTGAAATGACATGCCTTTTAGAAGTTATTTGGAGCTAGCAATAAACCATATAAGTTGTTAGTTTTTTTTTGTAAGTTGATCTCGACATATGATGATACATGGAAACTATAAATAAAAAATATCTCGTAATTGAGAGAAATGAGGTATGTATTTGTTTACTTTTGTTCGATTCCTCGATTGATGTTTAGATTTGTTTCAAATTTGTTGTTGGGAAGTTGCTTAGAAGCGGATGGGAGTTTATTTCATTGTTGAAAATTTCGATTATAGATTTCTTTTTGTTTGGGAGTTTATTTCGGCAATGAGAATTTCTTTTTGTTGTTTTTTAAAAAATCTAATGGATGGTTGTTCTTTGCTTTGCGATAAATCGATTATAGATTGTTGTAGTATGAATATGATCAATTATGTGAGTTGAGCTCTCAGAGTAGGCGTGAATAATACCTTTTATTGTTGATTTTTGTGTTATTGAACTTGTGATTGAACCGTTATTTACCTAATGTTCCCAAATAGTTTTAAATTTGTGTTATTTGATGCTATTGTTATCCTGTGTTTAATGATGTATTAGTTGTAAACTGCAACAGTATTAGTTGGAGTATGTAGAAGTATCAGTTCTCTTATGTAAAGGTATTAGCCTCATTTGTTTTCATCTTACAGTATTAGTTGTAAACTGCAACAGTATTAGTTGGAGTATGTAGAAGTATCAGTTCTTTTATGTAAATGTATTAGCCTCATTTGTTTTCATCTTACGGTATTAGTTGTAAAATGCAACAGTATTAGTTGAAGTATGTAGAAGTATCGGTTCTCTTACGTAAAGGTATTAGCCTCTTTTTTTTCATCTTACAGTATTAGTTGTAAAATGCAACCGTATTAGTTGCAAGATGTAGAAGTATCGATGATGATGACCTGTTTTGACTTTGTTAGCTAGTTAAAAGTTAATAGTTAGCTTTCCTCTCTTATAATTAAATACAAGAGGGTTCCCAACTTGTAAACTACTGATTCATCTTCTCAATGTAATTCCATTTCATTCTCTTCAATCCATGAAATATGTTAGTTTGATTATGACTGTATACAACTTATATTTAGTGAAACAACTAATAATTTTTAGTTAAAAAATTAATACTTTTTAGTGAAAAGAACTAATATTTTTTACTGAAACAACTAATACTTTTTAGTGAAAACAACAAAAACTTTTTAGTGAAACAACTAATACTTTTGAGTGAAACAACTAATAATTTTTTAAAATACACAATAAGTTGCGAGTGTGTACAAGTTTTAGGAACCTACAAACTATGAGAGTTGAACTTGAGTTCCATTTTACCTCCATTAAAAATTGAGACAATCTCAGATCTTAGATGGATCTAACTGAAAGTTTAAATGTGAAGAATGTTCCAGAAAGACGGATCTATGATTTAAGATTTGGGAATACAGATAATTACAGTTAAGTATATCGAGACTTCATTTATTAATTTAAAGCGGTCTATAACATTATAATGGAAATCATTTATATATACTCAATATTTTTAGAAATGCATCCTTCTTGATAAAAGACTAATTTACAACTAAAACAACAATAATTATTTATTTTAAATTCACTTATAATATAAATGTAACATGAATAATAACATTAATCTAAAATATATGCTGAAATATGTAAAAAAACCTTAAAAATGTTAGAATAATGAAAATTTACCCAAGAATCAAACAAATAATAAACATGATAAATTTGCTAAAATTAATTCAACAATTAAATAAATAAAAATATGAATTGATGTATTTAAACTACTAAAAATAAACCTTCATTTATAAGTGGTCTAAACAACTTCCCCTAATATATTTCTCTAAATGATTAAGTCTTGTAGATGCACTAAGTGCAAAAACGCAACTTTTTTTTTTTTGAAACGTTAGGTTTGTTTAAATCAAACATTCAACATGTCTTACATCTCAATGTGAAGAATGTTTCGAAAGAAAACTAATTAGTATTTTAAATTTGGGGATACAAATAATAAATAATAAAATATTTAATACTTAAAACGCCATATAACTTCGGTGCAAACCATATAAATTAAGAAGGTGTATATATATAGCATATATTCAATTTAAATTAAAATTACAGTTAAATCTATGGAGACTTCATTTATTTAAAGTGGTCTATAACATTATAATCGAAGACTTCATTTATTTAAAGTGGTCTATAATATTATAATCGAAGACTTCATTTATTTAAAGTGGTCTATAATATTATAATCGAAATCCTTTATAATCGATATTATTTGAAATTCATCCTTGAGGTTCTATATTAAAATAATAATTTATAACTCAGATAATAGTTATTTTAAATTAGCTTAATAATAATATAAATGTACCATGTATAAGTAATGAAAATTTTAAAACATAATGTAAAAATATATACTGAAATTAAAAAAAAACCTTAAAGATATATATACTGAAATTACAAAAAAGCTAAAAAATATAAATTAAAAATGTAGAAATTAAAATAAAACCTTAAAAATATAAATGTAGAGATTGGGGTTCGAACACAAGAACTCTTAAAGGCCACTAATGCACTACACCACCGACAACCTCATTTTTTTATGTTTAAGGTTAACATTTGTTAAGATTAATCCAATTGGCCCTAAATTAAAAAAATATACCATAAATGGTATCAGTTCTCTTTTAATCTCAGAACCATTCAATTCCCAAATTCGCGATTTCCCCCAAATCGGCTCATCCCCAATCTCGTGGTTTTGACTCAATCGCCCTCAATTCACACCAAAAACCTTCAATTCCATAGCAGCGCGACGTCATCCCGGACCGTCATCAGCCGCGGCGAAATGAAGACTACGACCAGGAGCCATATTGATGATTATCACAATCGATTCTCGCTTGAATGGCTAGTAAGATTTTGCGTTCAATCATCCCGCCGCCCGATCGATTACTTTGCCATGATGACCTAATTCTACGATGTGTGCGTTGTTGGCCGTCGGTAGTGAATATCATCGTGTAATTAATTCATATCCCCTGAAATTAGGTATTCATTCATCGAATTGGATTGAATTACCTTATTTTTATATTGATAAATTATAAGAAAATGATTAATTTGGTTGAGAAAATTAGGGTTAAATTCGTTAGATTAATTTTGAAAAGTTTGGATTTTTGGGAATTGATTGAAAGCGTATTAATACGTCAAGCCCTACCATATTTATCAATTCGAGAATTGGTTTTGGAGCCAAAATGGGCATTGACGGGTCTTCAATTTTTAAAATAGATTTTGAGAACGTGAATTAAGGATATTTCCTTCTTATTCGAGAGAGATATTCACGCATCCAATGTTTTGTTTAAATACACGCTCAACTCTCAAACCCTTGTTTTTTATATTTTTCGATCAATAACCCTTCTCTTCAATTGTTTCCTCTCAACTCTCATCAAGCAGGTCTCTGGTAACCCTAACAGTTCAATTTTGCTTTTGCTTGCTCTGTTAATATAGTTGAATTGTACTTGTCTTATACGCTTTAATCGTTTAAATCAGAATTGGTAATTGTAGGACAACCGAATTCTGCTAATTTGAATGATATGAGTAATATTTTTGAAATTTTGATGTACTACAGTAATGTACAAAGTTATCAGTTGTTATATTGTATTATATGTTGATTGGGTGGCTTAATGCATACAAATATTTGGTTGTCCACCTGTCAATCCTAATGGACTCTGCTTTTTTTCAAATAGCATACTACTTTGGAACTTAATTTCATAATTTATAAGCATTATAAGTAAGATTAGAATTTCCCAGTCATTTTTTATTCTTTAGAATTGATCAGTAGTGACCTTGGTATGAAATGTATAATTTCTCAGTCTAAGGTAAGGTGTTGTGTTTCTTTTTTAATCAAGTGCTACTTGTTTTTTTAATTTCATGCAATCTTCAAAAGGCTATTGTGGGCAACCGCCATGGAGGCTACTGAAATGTGATATTCTTTTGTCAGATTATATTCCTATTATTGATAAATCTGATCATCATAGGTGTGTATCATACTATGTGAGAAATGTTGAAATCATTTCATTACAGGCTTAGCTAGGTAAAGAACAAAGAGTATTTGCTGGAATTACTGAATGGTATAGTTATATTGAGATTACTGAAATTACATTAGGGTTAAAATTGGTTAATAAATCACTCATTAGGCTAATACATCAAAAATAGTTGATCCAAATTAACATAATACTTGTTTTCACTGTGTGTAGTAATAGATAATTTTTTTTATTATTAATCTATTATCACTGTGTGTAGTAATATATGTACTGATATGATATGTCATTGTATATTGTATGTTTGTTCATAAAAGATTTGTTTGTCTGTTTCTTCCCATGTTGATCTCAGATTTAAAAACCGAAGTTGTTGATTCTATTGGAGCATACTATACTCAGATCAGATTTTTTCTAGATATCTATCCACATATAAAGGTGTAAGCGGAATAGATGTAGTATTATGTATGGTATAAGCCTCTAAAAGGGTTGAGTTTACGTGAGACCTTCTTTTTTCTTGCCCAATTAGTTATACAAATTAAATGCTAGTTGGTCCAACACTATGAAATGTTTAGGTTGGATGACTCTTGCCTTGTGCATTATTACTTTAAGTAATCATGCAAAGACATGGTGGTGTTTCAGCCACAAGTATAAATGAATAATCATTCCTTTTCAATAGTGTGGTCCAGGTTTTGTCTCAATGTGATTAAAACTGTTAACATTGGCTCATATATATTTCCAATATACATGACTCATATCTCACATCTATTACTATTAATGTTTGCTAGTGTGCTGCATACCCACCTTTACTCATACATGATCGTATTTTCCCATGAAAGGATAGACACCATTGGTGAGTTTAATAGAGACTTTGAATGACTTTCATTCCCACAAAACATGTAGGTCTAGGTTGGTTAGGGGGGTAAGCAAGGATAGAGAACCTGATTTCAAGTAATTGGCTTTGGTTGACCTATTCGTCTTGTTGCACAGTGGGCATAGTGGGCCTTCGGGCTTCTTTTGTTGGTTATTAGGCTTTTTTTTCTTTTTTGGGCTTCATCTTGCCCTATAACCTTGGGCGGGGTTGTTTCCTATGTTTCTTCTTTTCTTTTATTAGATTGAGTTAACAATTCTTCATTTTTCAGGTTTGAGATATGGCTCCTGAGGTCCATCGAACTTGAAAAATTCTTTTGTTTCCGACAATCTCTTTTCAAGGAGCTTTAACTAATGTTAGAGTTCTGAGGACTTCAAGATGAAACACTCCAAAAAGGGCGTCCAAACACTTTGCCAAAGCAAACACAACCCTAAATTTGTCCTCAAAATCCTATTATACCTCTTTTTTCGAAGTCTGAAACAATTTCTCGGACTTAGCATCCGAGGCTTCGTAACCCGTACGTGAAACTTCTCCAATTCCATCTACGGAGAGCATCCCGCGTGCATCAAACGAAGATCTGATTGGTTACCGCAATGTAAAGTATTATATTTTTTTTAGGTGTTTATTACGTGTTCTTCATTATCTTTAAAATAATAGTCGTGTATAAGAATTTATATCTTGTAAAAATATGCTTTTTGTTCACGTGTAGCTCCAGTTTCAAAGAAAAGGACTAATGGTGAAACAACCGAAAAAAATTGTTTGAAGTACTTTGATGCTTTTGGTAAGTTTAAGATTGAGGTGGATCCAACAATTGGGAGACCAACAAATGCGGTACAATCGTCGAAATTGGCAACTAATATTGGAATAATAACGCCAAAAATTCTCCCCATACCAATACGATGGAAAGAGGTAGATCGAAACCGGATTGAAGCCGTGGTTTGATCATCTGCAGTATGAGTTGAAAAAAATTTATGTGTTTAATATATTATTTTGACCTTCTTTTATTCTAATTTGCATGTTCTATCGCGAGTTGTAGATGCATATGGATTTGAATGTTGATAAAATTTGGAGTGAAGCGAGCCACAATCGATCGATTGAGAGAAAGTTCTAGCAACAACAACGTTATAAGTTGCATCTGCACTTTCTTAAGTATCGGATCTACAGGAGGCTAAGGATCACAAACCAAAGGCCTGTTCCAACCAAGATAACTGGGAAAAACTCTGATTATTTTGCCTCACCTGAATTCAAGGTAACGTTAACTTTGCTAATTTTAATGCACATAATTTTATAATTTTAATGGCTAACACTTTTAAATGCAAAAAATTAGTTTGTTTTGTTACAATTATAATGCTCTTGCAGCGTTTAAGTGAAATCAATAAAAGCAACAGGTATAAAATGCTATGCAATCATACTGCTGGACGAAATCCTTTCTCAGTCCGATCGCATGAACTTGTGAGTATATATTTTCAAGTATACTGTCAGTTCCTTAAGTATGTGTTTGCTTTAATATCAGTTCCTTAAGTATGTGTTGGTTTCCGCATATTTGTTGGTACCTTAATCAACTAAAATGTTATATTACAAATTTACAACAATAAAAAAAGAATATGGCTAATGATATCAACGTTGATGTTGAGCTCCTGCTTTTTTGCTTTTATATGCAATCTTGAATGATATGTCAATAATTAAATCATATAAACATTAAAAGAAGGTAATTATGAGTTTTTTGAATATTTTATTTCAATCATGGGTATGGTGATGAAGTAGCTGATTTTTAATATTTTTTGTAGTCTCTTGAACTTAAAGAACTGTATGCGATAGGATTTACTTGTATGAAAAACCCACAACAAAAGAATAATGAGTGGATATCCGACAAGGCAAAAGAAAATTGGGTAAGTCGTGTAGACATTTATGATATTTGATTATGTTATTATTGAGGTTAATTTACTTTTTTTTCAATTCAATTGAGCATTTTATTTACTTTATTTATGCTTAAATACTAGGAAACAATGAAACGTAAACGTTAGATGAATATGTTGAGCTCGAATAGAGAGGACCAAACCCTAGATAGTCTTGGAGGTGTTGGGCCATGGGGTCGATATACCAAAGGGTATGGTTACGGTTCAAAGCCTCCGAGTAGACGCGGAGTTCATTGTACAATTCTTCTGGCTTGAATATGAAGATGAGCTAAGAGAAACAACGGAAGAGTTGCAACACTCTAGAGCTCAAGTGGAAGAACTACAAGCTCAAAATGATAATCATTTGCCAAACTCTCTCGAAAGCAAAATGAGATTCACATTTCAAAACTCTCTCGAGCAAAATCTATGATGAACAAAGTAATGGCTTTCATGAGGGACAAAGGGATTGACATATAATTAAGGTTAGGTTCTATTTTTCTTTTAGCCTTTACTTTATTATTTTCATTTTTCTTTTAGTAGTACTACTCATATGTGTAGCTTTAAACCCGGATGTGTTAGAAGAGGGCGATATTATGATTTATTTGTGTTCAACATGTGTAACAAATAAGAGAATGTGATAACTACTAGTTTCTCACTCTCGAGATTAGGTCTTGTTGATGTTATTTCAAGTGCAATTAGGTCTTGTAGATCTTTGTAATTGCTTTTTTTAGAACATTACAACCTCAATTTGATTCAAACATAATATGTGTGTGATACAAATTAATTTTTTAGCTAGGTTATATGTGTATTGCATGTATATAGATAATGGTAAGATCTTGATTTTGTATATTTCACTACCAAATTGTGCTAAAATTCACAATGTGTGAAGTAAATATTGTTGCATTTTAGTTCGTGGATGTAATGATTAAAAAAGTTAGTGTAATTTTGCTATACTCATTCTTAGATTTTGATTGTGTTAAGGAATTACTTTGAGATCCTAGATTTAGTATAGCTTAAATTGTTTCATGCTTGTGTGACTTGCTCGGATTTGGAGAATTGATCACATGATGTATTTGTGAAAACACGTTTATTTTTTTTTAATGTTATATGAAAGTGATACTTTTACGGAGTTATGCTTTCTTATAAATTCATCTTTTGATATGATATCCTTTTTATAGGTGATATCTAAGGAGGAGAAAGATTTTTATTAATCGCTTGAAGTGCATGGAATTTATTTTTTTAAGACATATAAGACATTATTTTTTTTTTTTTAGTTTATTGTTTTCATGTAGTTTTCATAACAAATATTGTTGATTGATTTTTAATTGTTTGACTTTGAGTTTTTTGTTAATGCAATATATTTTTTTATCTTTAATTAATTTAGTTTTTATTGTAATATTTATTATTTAGTATTAATTATTGATTTAATATATATATAAAATTCAAATAAATTGATAATAGGAATAATTATTTCATGATGAAATAAATGCGTCAAATATGTATCATTTTTATGATTTAAATAATAGTCACGGTATGTTAATTAATCATGACGATATATGTTGTCACTATATCAATTTCTTTAGTGACGATTATCATCATCGTCATTTAATAATATTTGTTAATGACAAAAAATATTTTGTCACCATTTTTACGTCTTTAACGATTTACAGTATTTAAATCACTAAAGTCCAATTTTTTTAGATCGAAAATCGATTGTCACTTTACCTATATATATATAACCACTTATCTTTTTTTTTTTCATTTTTGACAATTCTTTAATGACGAAAAAATGTCAAATATGACGAACAATATATTGTCACTACATCTAAACTTCTAGTGATGAATATTATTTTCGTCACTGAATAATACATTATAGTGACAAAATAATAGTTAAACAATTTCCAATTTTTGCGACAATAAAATTTTTGTCACTAAATCAAACTATTTAGTGACAATTTTTATTGTCATTTTATATGTACATATATAACGACGATCAATATTTAAATAAAATAACAACTCTTTAAGTGAATTAATATAGAAAATGTGACGAAATAATCAAGCTAATTGTGACAAAAAATTAATGTCACTAAAGTAACCTTTTTTTAATACATATTTAAATCGTCACATAAAAAAACTTTAGTAATTTAATGTCATATTAAGTGATTATTTTTTTATGCCTAAGGTGACAATTTATGTGTCACAATAGATGGACACATTTAGGGACGATGAACTTTTTTCGTCACCAAATGATGCCCTTTTCGCGACACAATTAATATACTATTTTTCAAAATACCACGCACTATAAATGACGATCTCTGCTACAAAAAAAAATCGTCACAAATTATCAATTGTGACGAAAAATGATGTTTTAGTGACGAATATTTTCGTCGCGAAATCTCGAATTTTCTGTAGTGAATATATACATGAATTGACCAAAACACCCTTATACATCAAACATATTACATAAATGACAATATATATAACACAGTGGTTTAATCGGTGGTCATATTTTCTGCCCTGTTGCTCTCTTCATATTCGAGAGGTTTGGGCTGCAAAGAACATCGATCGAAAACGGAAAAATCGATTGAAAAGGTAAGAAAGTCTATGACGACCTTGTATATTTTTCTCATGAGAATGGGGTTGCAGAAATTTTAGAGGCGTTTTGAAATTAGGGTTTGCGGCTTTTCTTTTTATCCTTTTTTGTGCGATTTGATTCTGAGAGTTGAGTTTTCAAGAATGTTTCCGTTAATTTTGTTATGTGTGCGGCAGCCGATTCTGAGATTTGAGTTTTAATTATGTTTTTTAATCGTTTTGCAGAATCGAAGAAGGAACTAGATGCACTTCTTTCAGGTGATTCCCTTGCCACTGTCCCGTTTCTCGTTTTGGGAAACAAGATCGACATACCGTATGCTGCCTCAGAAGATGAATTGTGTTATCACCTTGGATTAATAGGTGTAACAACCGGAAAATGGAAGATGAATCTTGCATATTCTAATGTGCGTCCTCTAGAGGTATTCATGTGCAGCATTGTGCGCAAAATGGGTTACGGTGATGGTTTCAAATGGGTCTCTCAATATATTAAAAGTAAATCTATAATCCACATAATAATGTCTTTAATTCATAAGCCATCTTTCTTGAAGAAAAAATAGCATGATAAAGAGGTAGAAGATTCATTTCTCTCAGGCTGTTTCTGTTGTTAAAACTTTTGCACATTTTCCTTTAAATTTGTAATGACTCAAAAGGATCTTGTTTGTCTCAATTACTGGTTTTCTCAATTATTTGGGACTTTGTTCTATATGAAGAGGGATATGAATATTAGAGAGAATGTCATTTAATTCAAATTTATACAAACATGTCGATCACATAAATAACAATGTTAAAATGTGTGAACTAGTTTTGGATGTATTCTACTTTAGATGCATTTATGGTGAATTTTTCCTTGTGAAAAAGTTATAAATATGGACTAATCATGCTTTATTATGAATTGCAGATTTGTTTGTTTTTAAGTTTAAGTGATTTAGTGAAGTTGGATTTTAGGCAGGGGAGAAGGTTGTCAGCTGCGGACTTACTAATGTTTCAGAGATCATCTTGGGTAATTGTCAGTTTGCTCGAGTCCGAATTATGAATTGTGTAACTTTTGAATGTTTATTGAAAGTTCCAAGCAACACAAATAATAATGGTAACTTGTTTTGTGTGTTTAGATTCTGCACATTGCACTTCAATTTGATATATATAGAGAAAAGTGCATTTGGTCTAGTGTTGCGTAGAAGTATCGGATTGATTAGATTTGTAAGTAACATTTTTTTATGTTGTGTTTTTTCAGTACGGTAAAAGAGCTTGGAATAGATGATTTTTGTGATTTCTGGTACGAGTTGCGAGTGGTTTTGATGTTACTTTTCAATTTAAATAAACTAATATATTGTGGGAGGATAATGTTGAGCATTTTACTTTGTCATTTTAGCTTTCATGTTTTGGTGTGAAACTAATGTTGGCTTGGTTACAAATGTAACTGCTAGCACCCATAATATTATGTAATTATGTACCTTTCTGTGTGGCTTGATTTAACTAAGCAAACTCATTCAGAAAAAACTCATGTCTCGGAATCAACAAAGATTCAAACCTGGAAGAATGGTGTATTGCTATGATGGGCTTCAACAAGTTTGATGTATTTGTTGTGATGGGGTGTCATGATTTTGATCTATTGGGATGAAGAATTTTTTTTTATTGGAGTTTCGTTTTCTATGAATGAAGAATGCTTTCTGATGGAAGATTCTCTTCAATTTGTCATATTATTTTCAATTCAAGGGCAGTTTAGACAAATTTTAATATTTTAACTTTTATTAATCAAACCAAACATCTAGAATAATTTATCTATACAATATTTTACAATTTAATTCATCAAACCAAACAAATTCATCTTTTCAAATACTAGTGATACATAATAGTGCAATCCTGATTAATCCTATCATCTCTATCTATCTGATCTATTAAACCAAAAGTGTTCTTATTATATTGTTAATTTGACTTTTTTCAATGGTTTCTTAAAAGATTACAAGTTTATAGGGCTTTAGATATTGATCAACAAATTAAACACACGTGTATTGCACCATTGACATTAATATTATATGGTGGAATTATAAAGTGGGAGTTGGTATGATGTGAAATTTATTCACCGAAATTTTTTATTTTTTATTTTTACAGGCATACTCTTTAGTAATATAAGTCACACCCTTTAATAATATAAGTTACACCCTTCAGTTATAACTACGATACACTCTGCTATAATATAAGTCACACCCTTTACTTTTATGAGTAATATTCTTATAGTAAAAAGTACACCTTTTATAGTAAAAAATCATACTTTTTTAAGAATATTAGTCACACTCTTTAATCAGTTTCACCGTCTTTCCCATAAGTGGAGATTTAAACTAAGTTAAAAATAAATTTAAAAATGGGATGAGACAAAAATTGGTGTGAGAAAACTTCATAGTTAGCAGACTACACTTTCATTAATGTTTGAACTTTGAACCACAAGTTTCATTCTATGTACATCCATCCTGAATCCATCAACTAATTTAAGAGAATTTCTTTCCACATTCATAGAATATATATTTTTTGAAAAACTTCGACTGTATATCGAAGACCATCTTTATTCTATATTGTATTATATGCCATGTAAATTTAAAAAAAACAATAAAAACCCACTAATAATGATTAATAAAACGCACAAAAAAGACAATTGATATAAAAAAAATCAAACACGCAAGAGATCATTTAGTTGGATAATGAGTCAGGGAATTGCATGGTGTTCCCTGTTGGCCACTAATTTTTAATTCATGTAGTATTTTTCCAATTTAGTTTCCAACAAATATCCCACTCACAATTTCACTTGGCTTTCAACAAGATCATGCCCATTGTTGGATAATATATATCCATTCAAATATCTACACCACCCAGGCCACCAACCAAAAATCACTAAAATTATTTAAAATCAAGATCCATGTTCTAATTTTAGGTGTGTTACTGTGTCTTAGATATCAAGATTTAGGCTAAGTCCTCTATGTATTTAGGTGATGCACTTATAATGTATTTTAGAACAATATAATTTGTTATACTAAAAGATGTAACTTGTTTATATAATTGATCTGTGTTACTATTAATATGAAAAAATAATTGCACGATTTAGTGTAAATAAATTGTATCTTTCAATTTAATAAATTGCATGATTTAAAATATATTATGAGTACACGATACATCTGGATGCACATGCATGAGGTGAAATGGTGTTAAATTAACCATTGAATTTATTAATAAAACAGAAAATACAAGTTGACTGAATTTTATTTTGCGCCTATTTGAAAGTATTACCGCCAGATGAGATAAATTTTACTAGCTGAGGTTGTCCTCAAAATTCATGAAATAAGTTGAAAAAGACGAGAGTATAATATTGCTTAACGAGTAAATGAATAAAAATACACTTAATTTACATATATCTCACAGTATATCATATATCTAGCTCACTGTTCATACAAGTAGACAAGTGTTGTGTTCGATATAATAAATCAGGATTAATCGAACATCAAAGAATTACATATTGTAATATTCAACAAAATAATCATACCGTGGATAAGTTACTTTGTTCGCCAACCGATCGAATTCTCAACCAAATTTCTACCGAACAAACGATCCGCTTAAACAGAAAAAGAAGGAATCGATAAGCTTAAGTTGAGAAGGCCATAAGCAAAACCGAGGATTCAAAGGCCAAAATACTTTTTTTTTTTGCTCGACACTTATCCCGAAGACCCAAATATCCCGAGGGCTCAAGGGTCAGTGCTCGAGGAGGACAATCTTCCAAAGATAAAACCGACATGATTAAAGAGGCTTTCCAACCGAACAAGAGATTAATTTGGACGATCAAAAGAGCATCCTATTGACAAAGCTAGCACGAAGATCAATCTAGAAGACGGTTGGAAACATGGCAACACCATCGGGGTTCTTGCATGATCCAAGACTCAAAATTTCATGCTATACCAACCCACTTCATGCTTGCCGAGTTTATAAAGGGAAGAAAAAAGAAGAAGATAAAGGTTCGTAAAAAAAATAGCCTACAAAGATCCCCAGAGAGGAGAGGAACTAGAAAAAATTCGAGTGATCATCCACATATACAAAAACCCTAGCACTCATTTGCTAATTGAAAAAATTATCTTTATCTCGCATCGATTCATCTTCATAAGATGTATCAAGAACTCAGACGCGAAGCTCATAATACAATATCCTCGGCTTGGTATGCCCCGAGTAGTCATTTCTTGATTTAACCGGGTCAACAAATTCATCTTATTTACCGCTTATTTTACACGATATATGTTTTGTTTTATGAAGTTGTTACCAAATTAGCCACATAATATTCATCAACTAAAACGACTCCGCATAATTGGGCGCTAGAAGGAGGGTGTTTCACCAAAAAAAAAAACCAACCCATACATTTAACCCTTTAGTTAGCCGAGGCGTAAAAAAGAAATAAAATGCCTCAATCTAGGAACACACAAACGGAGAGGTTTTAACAAAGCCGAATTATATGACCGTTAGAGGCTCCAAATACAAAATTTCATAAAGATCGGCAAAGGAGACTATCAATCTTGAGGATATAGCCAATGATCCAAATGTTTGGAAAAATATCACTTTCTTGTTGCGTTTACGAAAAGAGAGGGCGAAAAAGAATTGGCAAAGTTAGAAGCTCAAAAGCATGAAGAGCAACACTCGATATAATCCCGAAAATTAAGCAAGTTAAAAAGAAAACCGCAAAGCGGCCAAGAAAAAGTTGATACGCCGGATGACGAATACCTCAAGGGTTCTGACCATCGCGAAGGCTCTCCGCCAAAGACCGAATCGGCAATAATAGGCGATAATGGATCCGTGAAAGGAACATCCAAAAGAGATGCCCGCACATTCAGATCTTCATAAGCATCCGCGATGCCGAACAAAAAATCGGCGGGAACAAAGTTGTCTATCCATCATCGATTGGGTAGTCAAGCACAAACTTGGAGAGGGGGACTGCCCATCACGAAAGCATGATCCACGGATCCTCATGATGGGAAAATTTATCTAAGTCTATCAATCCCACAAAAAATTTGGCGGAAATGCAAAAAGCCATCGAGGGATTACAGCCGATCCGCCGCCGACTAAGAGCCACCTCGAACGAAAGCACCATACCTTTTATCACCACGATCATGGCGGCGGATCGACAAGAGAAAGTCGCAAAGACCCGACCGCCAATTCCCATTTTCGGCGTCCGAGGGGATCCTCATGTCCATCTCAACAAATATTCAGACTTTTATGATCGCGATGGGGCTGTTCAGACGCGACGCTAGCAAAAAACTACGTGATCATTCCCCATGACTTTGGGTGATCGAGCACATAGATGGTTTTCTACTTTACCCGCTAAGGCCCTTCACATCTTTCGCACAAATGGGGCGGCAATTTTGTCCCACTTTTCATCCATGTTGCTCGCCCGCCTCAAACAAAGGTCACACTTTTCCCAACTAAAAGGTGAGTCCGACGAGCATACATAGAAAGATTTGATATATGTTTGTATGATGGAGCCCCGGGAATGCTAAGATCCTCGCGGTGGTCGGAGGCCCCTTTAAATAAAAGATATGTGGAAGGCCATGCATCAAGATTGGCCAACTCATACTCATAGTTTCGGAGATAGCAAACTAAAATCATAGTCATGCAAGATTTGCTCGCGACAATCACAAAAAGACAGAGCTATATGTTTTCTTTTAAAGAAAACGACGAATGAAGCGGGGTACAGTAAATGCTTTTCAAACCTTTTGAAGAAATATCACAAAAACGCCTCACGAAGTCTCTTTCATATTTGTTGGTGGTTTATATTGTAATGGATAAGCATCGACTTAACGCTAAATAATTAATTATCACGAATGATATCACAATACGTAAAATTGCCGCGATTTATTCGCCAACTTTGGAAGTTATATGAAGAAAATCGCTTTTCCCGATTTGTCAACAGGATTTATTCGCCAATTAAAAAACAAAGATCGGCGGGGAAAGTTTAAAGGTCGAACAAATTCCGAAAAAGAATCACGTAAGAGATCCTAAACGCCCAAAAGAGGGGCTCCTCCCATCGGGGAAGAGGTCGAGAAAGCCAAGAAATCCACATGATACGCCCCGAATATGGTCCTCATGGTGGATGTTACCAGCACCAACGTTATCTAACAGACGAAAAAGATGGAGATGCGCCGTGCAGACATCCATCAAAGTGAATATTTTAATCATCTAGTTCCCCACCCACACACCAAATCATTTTTTTCAACGATCTCGACGAATTATAACTCCCCACAATGACTCTTAACCATCGCTGCGCCTTCTGAAGGTACATCGCCTTTTAGTTGATATCGAGCTTATGCGAAACATTTTGTTCGAATACCCTTCGCCAAGTGGAAAAACAAGTTGGGGATTTGAGCGCTTATATTGAACCATGTGATCATACTATAATGGGTTTTGGGGAATCAGAATTGAAAATGGTATGATTAGGTTAGGAGTCGAGTTAGAATCAACTTTGAATTCGACATTCACGAACTTGTTAGATTTTGTAATCGCCGATGTTCAAACGCCTATTATAATATTTTAGGTCGCCTGCTTATTCAGAATTCAAAGCGGTGTTTCTACGACATTATTGTTTAAATTTCCAACACAAGATGGAACGGGAGTGTAAAAGGAGATCGGAAAAAGTCGAGATTGTTTGCTATCATGTGTACCGTAAAAACAAAAATATTGTCAACATGATGGAACAAATAGGGAAGATGAAGCCACAAGAACCCCGCCTAAACATTTTTTCGATTTAACATAAGTTCGACGGCATAACACCTCACGTAATACGCGAACACAGATTCCGGTTGGAACTAGTTCCCCAAATCTCCTAGATCAAATGAATATCGACCGCCGAAAAGCAATGGACCTTCGCATAGGTTTTGAACCCACGGAGGTTGATTTATTCCACCGGGGTCCATCTAAGATCCTCGTGGAAGCAAAAAAGAAAGCAGTAAACCCTCGTTGAACAACTGGAGCCAATCAAGATCGAATCCGAACGGACCTCGAATAGAAGTGTTCGTTGGGTCGTAATTACCTCGAACCAATCCGAACAAAATGATTTGTTTACCTTCAAGCAAACTTAGATGTTTCGCATGGTCACACGAGGACATGGTTGAATAGATCCGAGCATGCCCCGCCATAACCTTGATCCAATAAAGCTCCAGATTGTCCAAAAACGCAGAAAGTTTAGTCCGTAAAAATATTATGAATAATGAAATCAAAAGTTCGCTTCAACAAACCGATCAAAGAGGTAAAATGCCCAAGATGGCTTACTAACCCCGTTTCTCACTCGCAAAATCCAATGGATCTTGGAGACCGTATTGATTTCACCGATTTGAATAAGGCATGTCCAAAAGATAATTTTCCGAACATTGATTATTTGGTTGATAATACAATGCCATGAACTCATGACTTTCATGGATGCATTTGCCGGTTATCACCAAATACCCATGCATCCCGACGATCAAAAGGATACGGCATTCTATGAAAAGAATATGTAATCTTTTCGGACTAAAGAATAGCAACATATCAACGTTTGGTGAACAAAATGTTCGATAATACATCGGCCGACAATTGAAGTATACATTGACGATATTGTGGTAAAGAGCAACATAAGGAAGACCACATCATCCACCTCACACAAACGCTCGATATACCCTCAAAATACAATATGAAGTTAAATCCCAAGAAATGTAGCTTTGGGGTTCACTAAAATTCCTCTAACATATGGTTAGTCAATTTTGATTGAAGCGAACCTTAGATTTTGCTTGTGCAAGCCCCCGTAAATTTGAAAGAGGTCCAAAAGTTAACCGGACGATTAGCCTCCGCGGAGCTTAAATATCACTTAACCGGGACAAATGTAAACCTTTCTTTGATGCATTAAAGAAGGGGAAATTTCAAAGGACCGAGCATTGCCAAAATGCATTTGAATCATTGAAGCAAAGATTTCGATTACTTTTAACACCGCTGATATCCCAACAACAACTCTATCTCAGATCTTTGTTTGCAATCGAATTGTGCTTTTACGGGCCGAAGGGACCACACACTTGCCCGCTTACTATGTTAGCCAAGTGCTTTTGAGGCCGATATCCATTTTTAATTAGCATATCGCCAGAATGAGTGTGCAAAAATTGCGACCATATTTTTTTTCGACCACTCGGCTTGAGGTATTGACCGCATTTATTGCGCCAAGTCCTCCAAACGACATATAAGACATTTTTTTTTTTTAGTTTATTGTTTTTCATGTAGTTTTCATAACAAATATTGTTGATTGATTTTTAATTGTTTGGGATGTTATGGCTTTCATGGTTGAATTTTATCCACAAATTCCCGAAAAAGTTGTTTATTGGCAATATTTATGTTTAGTGGTTCATCAACAAGTTCAATTCTATATATTTAAAATTCAAATAAATTGAAATAATAAAGTTGAATACGAAGCATTGATCATTACTACGATGGCAATACAATGGGAATCAAGAGGTCGATGATCTATAGCGATTCCCGTTAATTGTTTATCAAGTAATTAAATGATGGCACAATTCAACAACTAGCAAATTGCTTGAAAGCATTTTGAACAAGTTTTTATCAACAATTACCACGATTGGTTTCTTTCACGACGATTATACGCCCGGGCAACAAGAAGAGGATTTAACACAAATTTACATTGTGGTCGACAAAAAATATTTTCGTCACCATGATTTTAACAAGCGGACAAGAAACTTGATGACTCAATAATGAGTTATCAAAAGTTTTCTCCCCGGGGCAAAAGTCAAGTCGTCACTAGTTATATACTATTATAGACGAGCATTTGTACAAAAGCTTTTTCCACTTCTTTGTATTACTCTCGGCAAGGACATGTATTTTTCCATGACTTTTATGCGGAAATCATACATCTCGCCCCGCACATAAAATAATCGAATATTATTATTAAACCCTTTAATATTAATATGCTCGCTAAATCATTTGTGTACATGCTCCGCTTATTCATAGCCCACCAAGAATTGGTGTCATTTATAGCCCATGGCCTTTTGCCAAATGGGGGATCGATTTGATCGCCCATTTCATAACCGGCAATTTTAGATATGTTGTGGTGGCCGCTGATTATTATACTTAAATGGGCGTAATTTCGAGGCCATTGTCAAGATCACCGAACAAAGAATGTGGAACTTTGTTTGAAAAGTATCATCTGTCGATTTGGGCTTCCCCAATCATTGGTCACCGATAACGGCAAAACAATTCGATGGAAGTGAATTCAAACAAAATTGTGCTTTCATTTGGGCATAAAAAACACTACTCAACTCCATATTATCCCCAATAAACGGTCAAGTTGAAGTTATAATAAAATTATCAAGCATACCTCAAGGCTAGACTTGATAATTCCAAAAAATTTTTAAGAGTTGCCTCGAAATATTATGGGCTTATCGAACAACTTTTCACATCAATTAAGACCCCGTTTTATTTCTGGTACCCGCTAAATCAAGATTCCAAGTCATCGAACAATGACTTTCGGAGAGCATATTAATGACCAGCGCCGCCTTTTACGCACTGTTGGAAGAAAGAATGATCGATTTCAAGAATGCTATGTACAAAAAAGAGATCGAAAAAGTTTTACAATTCCAAAGTCCTAACGCCACAGTTCAATGTTGGCGAGCCGGTTTTAAGGCGATCAATGGGGGTACCAAGTGGTGTGTTCGGTCGAGCATGGAAGGTCCTTTCAGAGTCACGTAACGCTTTTTAAATATGACTTGGAGGACCTGAATGGAGTCCCATCATTGTCTTACTTTGAACGCTAAAATTTGAAAAAATACTATCAATAAAGGCGAGAGCATAGTGTCGGCGTAACAAAGTTAAAAAAATCAAAGCGAGCATATTGTTGGCAACACAATGTCCTCGTGAGAATTGAATACAAAGGGCCTAACATAATCACCATTCGCCTAAAACGAAAATAGGGACCGTAAAAGAAGAGTACATTATTTTCGATTAGCTTCAAAAAGATGTTTGTCTATCGTTAGATAGAAGATACGTGTCAAAATGGGTTGTCGGTGATTACATATTGGAACGAAAGACAAGTGGTAAAGTTAATTTTTTCTGCAAAGAAACAAAAAAGCGATCGATTCAAAAAATCGATTTCGGAATTGCAAAGACAATAGAAAATAAATAAAAATTTTCTATGAAGAAGAAAAAAAAAAATAATTATTCTCGAAGAAATTTTAGTATGCCCCGGACGAAAGAATTTTTCTCATTCAAATTATCATTTTGGGGCTTTTCAAAACGAAATTTTAGATGATGATTTGAAAATTGGGTTTGACTCAAGATGCTTCATGGTTGCCACTCCACGGCCTTTTATCCTTTTTTCATGCGATTTGATCCCCAAAATCTGAAGGCGATGTCATAGTGTCCGCCAAAACAAGATCACGGATCTTTGTTATTGGTGCGAAGAAGTTTTGCTCGCACCTACTTTAGGCTAGGTGCCGACCACATGCTTTATTATTCTGAGATTAACTACAAAGTTTTCCGGGGAGGACAAAAGTTTATGTTAATCGTGTTACAAAAGAAAGAAGGGTAGACTATGATGCACATCTTTCAACATCAATTCTCCACTGGACCTATCTCGTTTTGGGAGACAAGGTTTAAATTCAAAACCCTAGTCCGAAGATGAAATAGATATCACCTTGATATGAAGGATGTGATAGAATACAAAGTGTTGCAAAAAGAAAAAAAAAGATATATGTAATTTTGTTCTCTAAGATTTTCTAGTTAAGCATTATTTTGAGGTCGCAAAATGGGTTACGGACGATGGTTTTCAAAAGGTTAACAATATATTCAAAGTTAATCTATAATCCACAAAATAATGTCTTTAATTCATAAGCCATCTTTTCTTGAAGAAAAATCGCATGAAATAAAGAGGTAGAAGATTCCTTTAAGACGATCAGGCTGAAAGGGGGTTCATAAAGTAACCCATCCGGTCGCACCTAAATAAGACGATAAACCGATTAAAACGCTAATAAGACAATCAAAAACGAAAAGAAGTCGAGAGCGTCATAGGCAAACCCAATGTTCATTTATTTGGGGGCAAAACCGTTTTATATAAAGAACGCAAAAGAACAAAGCAAACATCAAGAACACAAGTATCAACATTCATCCTCAACAAAAAAAGTTATACAAACATGTCGATGTAATCCATTCGCTCAATTGTAAATATGTTAACAAAAGACAAGAAATCAACAAGAAATTTTAAAAGACGTTGTTCAACAAAAGAGTTAAGAAGACCAAAAAATTACACAACGGTTCGAATTTTAAACATCAAGGAACAAAGTCAAAAATATGGACTAAACGGAGAGAAACATTATTATGAATTGCAACAACAACTCTTGTTTTGGTCGTTAAACGCCGAAAAGGTACATTCGCTCGAGAGGGATTTTTGCTCGGGCACTGAAGGGTCCCGTGCTCAGCTGCGGAACTTACTAATGTTTCAGAGATCATCTCATCCGTAATTGTCAACTTTGATCCCTTCGAGTCGCGAATTTAAATGAATTGTGTTGCGATTGAATGTTATCAATTGAATCACGAAAAGTTCATAGCAACAAATTTAATAATGGTAACTTGTTTTGTGTGTTTAGATTCTGCACATTGCACTTCATATTCATGATATTTAATTTTTTGAGACCTAAACGAGTATTAGTCTAGTGGTGAGTTGTAAGTATCGGATTGATTTCAACATTTGTAAGGCTCAACATTTTTTTTCCCGAGTTGTGTTTTTTTCAGTACGATTAAAAGAGCATTTCTTGAATAGATGATTTTTTGTGAAATTTCTGGGCGCCAACATCTTAGAAGCATTGCTCCTCGAGCCAATTTTCCTGATGTTACTTTCTTCAAAGTTAAATAAAGCTAATAATTGGCTTGGGTTAGGATTGAGCAATGTTTCTCAAGAGCATTTTATAGCTTTGTCATTTTATTTTCCATGTTTTGGTAATCGACTAATGCACGCTTTTACAAATGTAACTGCTAGCACCCATAATTCTTCAAAGTTGGGCATTATGTAATTATGTAACCTTATATATTGTGGCTTGATTTAACTAAGCAAACATTCAAAAAAAACTCATCCCATCCCAAGAATCAACAAAGATTCAAACTTGGAAGAATGGTGTATTGCTATGATGGGCTCCAACAAGTTTGATGTATTTTCAACAATCTAAATGGGTGTCATGATTTTGATCTATTGGGATGAAGAATTTTTTTTTATTTGGTCTTTCGTTTTGTATGAATGAAGAATGCTTTTCTGATGGAAGATTCTCTTCAATTTGTCATCCCTGCTTATTTTTTTATTTAATTCAATTCAAAGGCAGTTTAGACAAATTTTCCGAATATCTTAAGATTTCATTAATCAAACCAATGGTCACATCTAGAAAGTTGTAAATAAAATGATTCAATGAAAATAAAGGATAATAATTTAATTCAAGCACAAACATACAAAAACAAAAAGATCTTTTCAAATAGGATTAATAAAGAATAAGATGATGAGGGAGGCCTGACAAACCTCCTTTCTTCTCTATCAATCTGATTATCACAGATAAACCAAAAGAGATTCCATCAATTTGTATTGTTAATTTGTCTTTTGTCCGCTTCTTAGTTTCCCCGAAATAAAAAGTTTAAAATTTATAATTGAAGAATGAAAGATATTGAATCACAAATTAAACACACGTCAATATTGTCTAAACGACATTTGGTTATATGGGCCGGAATTTCCAATCGCCCTCACGAACCGAAATTTTTCCTTCCAATCACTAATTTTGTTCGGCACATCTTCAATGATTTTGCACTTAAGATTGGCTTGATAAACAACCATCCGTGTTTCACCCTCTGACGATAATACCAATCGAGCAAGTTCAAAAAAGGATAATATCTTGGTTTCATTTTACCGAACAAAGTCAAGAAACTCATAATCATATGCCATCCATTCGGTTTAAGATAGAATGGTAATGCTCCATTCTACAAAGTAAACGGGTGATTGCTAGGATGAAAAAATCGGAGGCCATCTTCCATGGTGTCCAAATTCATCACCACACAACCTTCGGGAGGTTGATCAATCGTGACCCAAAGGCTCCGTAAAAAAGACATCCTTGGGGTTTCATAAATTTTATGGAAAATTTAAACATATCTTCAAAATTATGCTCGCTATTTTGCTCGTTGGGATGAGACAAAATCCTATGAGGTTGCTTGAAAAAATCAAACTATAACGAGCATTATACTTTCATATGTTGGACTATGAACACCAACAGTATATCAAGTTCAAAGCTTTGCTCACCATCTACCCTATGTTCGATTCTATTTAAATTTACATTCATAAAATTTATTTTCAAACATTGTCATTTCTATCTACATTAACATTATCATTCTAGACCTAATCTATTTGGGGAAGAATCATAATTAGAATCGTCCCGGATTATCATTAAAAAGTCCCTATCCCAAAAACCCATTGAATCGAGGAAAGAATGGCAAATGGTTAAAAATTGCCAACTAAAAATTCGAGACATTTGTATAAAAAAAACATTAAACACGATAAGGAGAAGGAACATTTGGTTGGATAATGAGTCAGGAGTTCGAAAAGAGGCCATAATTACAAAATAGAAGAAGAATGCAATTTTTAATTCATGAATTATTTTTTCCAATTTAGGGTCCTCATCTAAACTTTCCTAACGCGAGACAATTAAAAAAGCAGAGGCTTTCAACAAAGGGGTTAAGAGAAAATATGGTTTATATAAACATCGATCCAATTCAAAGATCCAAATACAATACGAAGCGATACCAAATATGGCCCAATCACTTTAAAAATTATTTATGTAGAATAAGATCCAAATTTCTAATATTGTTGTGTTCGTTAATAAATCGGATTAATCGAACATCAAAGAGATTTCGAACAAAATAATCATACCTGGATAAGTTATTTTTGTTCGCCAACCGATCGTAATTCTCAACTAGCCTACCAACAAACGATCCGCCACTCGTGTAAAGAAGAATCGATAAGCTAAGTTGAAGGCCATAAGCAAAAACCGAGGATTTACTTTGGAAATCTAAGGGTCGAGTGTTATACACTAAATATCCCGAAGACCCAAATATCCCGAGGGGCTATATAATTGATTCGAGAGGACAATCTTCCAAAGATAAAAATGATTATTAAAGAGGCGATTTTAAATATCCAACCGAACAAAGATTAATTTTCAATTTAAAAAAAAGCATCCTACGCATGAAAAAGTAAAATAGATCAATCTAGAAGACGGTTGGAAACATGGCAACACCATCGGGTTCTTGCATGATCCAAGAAATGGTGTTAAACCCAACCATTGAATTTATTAATAAAAGAAAAAAAACAAGAAAAGGTTCGTAAAAATAACTGAAAGATCCCCGAGAGGAGCGCCTATTTGAAAATCATCCACATATACAAAAAAACCCTAGCACTAAATTTGCTAATTGAAAAATTATCTTTATCTCAAAATTCATCTTCATAAGATTGAAAAGAATCGAAGAGTCATAATATTATCCCCTTTGGTATGCCCCCGAGTAAATTTTTCGATTTAAATAAAAATTCATCTTATTTACCGCTTATTTTACACGTATATGTTTTTGATATATCTACCAAATTAACACTAATATTCATCAACTAAAATCACTCGTAGACAAGTAGTTGTCATTTTAATTACTATATGATTGAAAATTATACAAAGTAATGAGGCAAAATAAATATATATATACCACACCAATCTAGATTTACTATTTTATATTGGAGTTTCATTTCACATTGTATTAACTTAATACATAACATATGTCCTTAATGATGATTATGAAGGAGAAAAGTTTAATTTTCAACATCGATATCTTTTATTTGAAAGTTGAAACTGATTGCATTTCATACATTTATAAATTTAGAAGAGGAAAAAAACAACTATGTCACTATTGAAAAAAGGTTAATAGTCCAATTCTTTCGTCATGGAGTCCATCGAATTTGACCAATTGCGTTAAATGTTGTTTTGGAATTGGAGGGGCAAAAAAGATTGCTTAATGTTTGGATGCATAAAGAAGCCTTTTAGGTCTTTGAATTTATTTTGTACCAAAAAGTCGCTTTATTTAATAGTAATAAACTTATCTCGACTACTTTTCTCCTGGCTACCTTTCTTTCCCAAATAAACTTTACCGCATAAATAACTTTTCAGAAAGTAAAAGTATTTTTCCAATTTCGAGCCAAAATCTCAGTAAAAATTCCACGCATTGTTGTCGCATTCTGAAAAAAAAGGTTATGCATCGGCATTCAAAGTTCATACCTTTTAAACAGTGAAACTTCATATTTTTTTGGAATTAAGTTTTTTTGGGCTCAATAACTTTGATTTCATTTGGATTTGATCCCGCACTTATGAAAATCTTATATATATCCTGTATGTTTCACATTTTTTTTATTTTGGTCCTGAAAATCAGTCAACCAGGTTGGTCAACCGGTTACTATAACGTGGATATTAATTAAATTCTCATTTATTTTACGCTCGACACGTGTATATTCAGTATTTTTTAATTTATTTTTTTGGTTTAATTTATTCAGTTGGGCCGGGTTTTTCGGGTATTTGGGTTAATCAAATTAAAATTTACGGTTAATTTATTCAGTATTTACTATACACGGGTGTTTGAAGTGGCGGAGGGAGTGATGTACATGGGGTATAATTAAATGAAATGTACCCCCTCTTTATATCTTTTATTAAAAAAATAAAATTGTATTTTATTATGTATAATTAGAAAAAAAATATTTAAATGTATCCCCGAATTTCACATTCTACTTAAATGTATCTTCGATTCTCGAATTCAAATCCGCCACCGGATGTTTGGGTCGGGTTTAATGGATCGGGTTTTTGAATTCAACATTCAAATTTAAAATACACCAGATTAAAACACCCTCATGAACACTTTCACGAAGAACACCCTGAATAACAACACCTTCATGAAGAACACCAGATTTCATCATTAAAAAAAAAAAAAAAGAATAAGGAAATCTGAAAATCTGCTTTCCTTTATCTCAAATTCGCCCTCAAGCAAAATGACATGGATCATACATTTAAAAAAGTTTTAGATAACACCTGCAGAGATAAGTAATCAAATGCAAAGGCACAATTTCATCAGTTCCAGTTTGGGAATTGGGGACATCACAGAAAATGACATTCTAAGTCTAATTCCAGTTTTCTTAATTGTAATTCTAGTTCCTAAAAATCACACTCCCAGCGGCAGCCTACTCCTTTGCCTTCTGGATCTACACGCCGGAGAACAATTGCTGGCAGGGTTGTGTTTCCCCTTTCTACGATATCCTCCCGGAGATGCAGATGCAATTCCGTGGCGGCGTTCACTAGCAAAAATCGATCCACCCCCTTTTCTACGATATCCTGCCGGAGATATAATTCCGCGGCGGCGTTCACTGGCAAAAATCGATCCACCACCTCAATTGCTGGGGCGGCGACTCGATTTACTTCGATCTCGAAACAGAGAGCATGAAATCCCTCCCGATGCAGAGCGAAATCACTGCCGTTTCTCCCCCAACTGCAGCAGCAACCTCTTCCACCGTCATCTACCGCTTCTCCGTCGATGTTTCATGTTCTGCCATTGTCGCCGCTGCCATTTGGATGCGTTTTCTCCAAGGTCTCCCTACGGTTCCTGTTTTCGCTTCCGCCGCCATTGAAGGAGTTGTGTGTTTTGTTGTGTTTGAAATACTGTATAAGATTTAGGAGAGAACGAAGATGAAGAGACGTGTCAAAATGGGTCAGATTTAGGATTACATATCTTTGGGTCGGGTTAGTATTAATTAATTAAAAAAAATTGTTATGACCCGAATCCGTAGACTCAACCCAATAAATCCGTAGACCCGACCCGAGTGCCCAACACCTGTAACCCGCACGTCTAAATAATTTATTTAAAAAAAAATACTAAATTAATTAAAATACACATGTGACATGAATAAAATAAAAGACAATTTAAATTAATATCCAACTTGGCTGGTGATCGGTTAGGCAACCGGCACCAGCCAGTCGTCAGGACCAAATTCAAAAAAAGTCCAAATGTATGAGGCAATTATAAGAATCTCATATCTATAGGACCAAAATTAAACCGGACCAAAGTTATTGGGTTACAAAAAACTTAATCCCTATTTTATTTTTTTTATCGTTGTACAGGCAATTCTTCCACATAGGTTGATGAAAATTATAAATTCCCTCCTCGTCTCATCTTTCTCATGTCACCAAACCAAACATTTTCAATTGATAACATTATTAGTATTTCATTTTCTAGAGAACCATAACTAATATTTGGGAACAGAAAGAATCAAGTCGAAAAACGATGCCCCCATATATTGGAACCTTTTCTATTTGTATGAATTGTATCCATCCAAATCCAATCATGATTTTAATACGTGATTCATGCTGCTAAAATGGGGTGTAACTCCATATGCCACAGGCGTCCACATGGACCACTAATTTATTTTTTCTACGTGAAGTATCTCTCCATTTTTTTACGTAATAAATATACGAATAAATGACAAATCTCCCAACTGTTCTTCATTGTCAAATAGAAATTATGAATCACCATTGAGAAAAATAATTTGTAAATGCATGTGTTATCGAATAGAATATAAACTTGCATATAATCTATCTAACCCAAGTTCTAACAGAATATAGAATTTCCACTGATCAGACCTCGAACATAATCTATCTAACCCAACTTCTCTTTTAAAGGCACAAAAGAACAAAGACATATATAGGACGGGAAGTGATATTTTCGTAATTTTGATAAAATTGTTATTTACTTTCATGGCATATTTAATCGTTAACTTCTAATTAGAAAGAAAGAAATGAATAAATATTCCGCACACCAATCACCAAAATAAATCTAAGAACCAATTGTTCGATTTCCATGAGCAGAATTCGATATTATCTATATATGCTAGCTTAAAAAAAAAAAAAAAAATCTATGCTAGCTTAAAGTTAAGGTAGTTTTCCAAAAAGAAAAAAAAAGAGGGTAATTTGTTGGTTTGAGATCTACCATTCCATTTATATATATATATATATATATATATATATATATATATATATATATATATATATATATCAAAGTTGAAATCCGTGTTAAAAATATTCTACATTTATTAATTTATCTACTATTCAATATTGGTCCAAAAAACATACTTTTTCAATTTAATTCTAAAATTTAAAAAATTTATACAATTTAAGTAACCCAAAATTGCTCCAAATTAAATTGAGAATGTACGTACGTTGTTATTTTATATCACGTTTGGCCGTAGCTATCATGAGTCAATGACTCGTCTATTGCCAATTTTGACTCAAATTAAATTCTCATGTGAATTTTTTTTTGTAACATAAAACAACACCTTAATAATTTGATATCCAAATTTAGGAAACTATTTAATATAAGAACTTATAACTCATAACAATGAATTTTTTTGTATCAAAATAGAAAAATGGATAAATTATGAGACTATATATTAAACTTTGGGGTGGTGAGATTTATACCCCTTTTTCATAAGAAATAGAATTTCTACCCACTTCATAAAAAAAAATGAATTTTTTACTCAATTTTGACATAAAAAGACTCAATTACCCTTAAGTTAAATATATCCATATTTTTCAAAAAATATTTGTCTCATTGGATATAATTTTATCGCGCTGGATTTAATTCTTCCTATCGAGACAATATTCTAAGTTTGAATACTATCTCGATATATAGATATAAAATTTGTATCGCTGGGTATTATCTCCATCGAGACAATATTCTAATATATTTGAATATTGTCTCGATATATATAAATTTTGTCTCGCTGTATATAATTATTCCCTATCGAGATAGTGTTTAAAGTATGAATATTTGAATATTGTCTCGATATATATAAATTTGGTCTCGTTGAATATAATTCTTCCCTATCGAGATAGCATTTAAAGTATAAAAAAAATGTTTGTCTAACTGGATATAATTTTATCTCTCTGGATATAATTTTCCTATCGAGACAATATTCAAAGTTTGAATACTATCTCGAATATTCATACTTTAAATACTATCTCGATAGAAAATAATTATATACAGCGAAGACAAAATTTATATATATCGAGATAACATTTAAATACATACTTTGAATACTGACTCGATGGGGAGAATTATACCCAGCGAGACAAATTTTATATCTTTGAATATTATCTCGATAGGAAGAATTATATCCAGCGAGACAAACATTTTTTTTATATCTTCATGCATGAAATTTTTTGAAATACATGATTAAGAAATGAAGTTAATAAGAAAAAATAAATTATTAAAGTTAGTTACCATAATTTTGGAAAGAGATGATGAAGAGAATAGATAGAGTAAATATATGTATCATAAGTGTTGTAGGTGAGAAATGAATAATAATAATAGAGAAAGATGAATATATTTAACTTAAGGGTAATTGAGTCTTAATTTTTATGTGAAAATTGGGTAGAACACTCAATATTTTGTGAAGTGGGTAGAAATCTCATTTTTTTTATGAAATTTGGGTAAAAACACCCATTTTCCTTAAAACTTTTTTAAATGGGACTAAGTTTTTTGTAGTCCTGTAACTTTGTATCGTTTTGAAATTGATCCCGATTATTTTGACTTTTTTATTTAAGTCCTGTAAATTTTTAATTTTTTTTAAATTAGTCATTTTCACCTGTTACAACAGGTTACCAAGCAATTAAATGTCACATATGTAATTATTTTATTTTTTCCTTTAATTCGAAGCTCCACTTGAACTTTTTTAATCCTAATAATTCTGGTCGGGTTTTAGATTGAGTTTAAAATAATTTTGTAATAAAAGAAAAGGCAAATCGGGTAGATTCACTGGGGCTAAACTGACCGAAAAAAAAAATTAAATCAATATACTCAGAACACCACTCTTCCTCCTTAAAAAATACGAAAATAAATTTTGACATAAAATTATTAGGATTAAAAAAATCTAAGTGACATTTCGAAATTAAAGAAAAAAACAAAATTATTACATAGGTGACAGTTATCTATTTGGTGGCCTGCTACAACAGGTTAAATGATCAATTTCAAAATTTTTGATAACTTACAGGACCAAAATAAAAAAGTCAAAACAATCGGGATCAATTTCAAAACGAAGCAAAGTTAGAGGACTACAAAAAATTTAATCCCTTTTTAAATCACACATTTCACACGCACTCACATGAAACGTAAATTAAGATTGCAAAAAGACAAACAACTAAACAGAAATACCACATGATTAGACCAAGCCCCGTAGTCTATTTTCAAAGTGGAGTGCTACTTTATGTATTTTGTGCTCCTTCGACTGAATTTCGGATTCAATCAAGTCTGCGTTCATTTTCTCTCACTCAATTTCCCCCTATATATATAAATATATACTCCATATAGGTATATGCCTCAGCCCCACTAGTTAATATCCCTGCAACATATATAAAAGCGTGGCATACACACTCAAAACACCAGAAATAATTAACACATCTTAATTAATGGAATGGAGAAAATGTTATCTGGACGTAATACTTGTTCCGTTGGGGTTTCTGACATGCATGGGATATCACGTATGGCTATGGAATAAGGTCCGGACACAACCCCTCTCTACGGTCATCGGAACCAATGCTCGTGGCCGCCGTTTCTGGGTCGCCGCCATGATGAAGGTAAATATTTTTCTTTCTCAACAAACTAGATCTCCTCTCAATTACTGGATCCTTATTAATACCATAATATTCATTCATTGATACCATAACATTTACACACATAAATATGTAGTAGTTTATAAATGTAATAGTATCAGTTGATATGTTTTATAATATTAATTTTATATAAAATTTATTTTTTTATTTTATTTGTCTATCTTTGAAATATTTGTTGGGTTAAATTGTTCAGTTCGAAAATTAATTGCAACAAGGTATTCGTTTCCAACAATTATTTTAAGATTTTTAAAATTCAATGAATTTTATTCACTTAATTACATAGGTTTACAAATTCGTCCTATATAAATAAATTATTAATCAAGTAGTTTAAATCTCTTTTAATTAATAGATTTTGCAATAATCACTTTACCAATAGCTTCAAACAACAAATTTTCGTTCGAATCAAAATATGTAGGAGGGCTGCAGTGCAAATTACACCGTAAGAAAAAGGATAATTGCTTGAAATTTTGGGCTTGCAACTTAATATAAATAAAAATAATTTACAAAATACTGCATACAATTATTTCTTACGAAATTGTGCACCGTCTCTTCTCAACATCTCATTTTAAAATTATTATTTACGAAAGTTGCTAAAATGTTGTCACCTATATATAGCTCAAACACTTACACAACCATGAATATTCGCGCCCGAATTTCCATTTTGTCTTTTACTCCATCACCATAATAATTTAATAGTATAAAATAACTTAAAATTAGAAAATAGTTTTTTCAGAGGAAGAAAATAATAGTGTCGATGTGAAAACTTCAAGTGCGTTCTTCTTTTAACTTCATGTGCGTTGTGTGTGTGTAACCACAAAAATATGTTGTGTCCCCCCTTTTTATTTCCTTAATTAATAGTAGTGTTTTCAAAAATCGGTTGAACCGCCCGATTGAACCGGTCGAACCGTGAACCGCTCATGTCGCCGGTCCAATTACTCCTTAAAAATGGTTAATTCGATTTTATTATTTTTATTATTTATTAAATCACTTTTTTATTTTTTTATTATTTTTTTTCTAAACCTCTCTATATAATATTATTGTTTTTATCTCAATATCATTTTCTCTCAAATAAATTTATTCACAAGTCATTAATTTCATTTAATCTCTTTATCGTCGTCACATATTGTGTGGAATTAATCCACAACGTCATCATCTCTGATCTACAAACTCTATTGTATTTATTTTAATATAAGATTTATAAGTTATAAATTAGTATAATTTTAATATTTTATAAATAAATATTTATTTTTTAATGTAACATACAAAAATATAAAAAAAATATCATAAATCAATTTAATCTGTTGAATCGGTTTTCAACCCAAAACAACTTGGGACGGAAGAATCGACGCCAGATCGATTTGATCAACGGGTTGATTATGAAAACACTGATTAATAGTACGTTTGTATACGAAGTAATAATAATTTAAGATTGAAAACCAGAATGGATGCGCATAATTCCATTATGGAACAACAATCTCATTGAAGGCCCACATCTAAAAGGTTGCCCCCCCTCCAATCATTGTCCAATTACTTTGTTTTGTCTGGCCTTCCAGCATCGACACTTCCTTCATCCTTTTATTTTTCTTTTTCTTTTTAAAGAATTAGCACTAAATTTAACATTCATTATTAATTTAAATTATAAATACTCGTGATTATTTAAAAAAACTACAAACTTAATTCAAGATAATGATTGAGAATTTGAGGTAGTAGACGTGGGTATTAAATTGTACCTACTACCTACCTTATATCTGGATAGATCGAGCTTTTAAACATTATGGATGATCTACTTTCGAAAATAAAATTTTCTCTTATTATTATTGTATTCTATTAAACACTTGTCATTATATTATTGGAGAGTTTTCAGGAGTGGAACTGGCAATAAACGACTTGATGCAAAAAAAAAAAAAAAGAACAAGAGAATTCATTAAAACAAAAGAAATTAATAAATTCAAGGGTCTCAAAATATTTCCCTTTTGAGCGGAATAAGGTGACTCTGTGCATTTATGATCTAATTATGTAATAAATAGTAAATACATGTGATCCAACTCATCAATTTATGCGCTCAAAAAAAAAAAAAAACTCATCAATTTATGATCTGATAGAAATAAAATTATATTCTAATATTTAACGAACGTGACAAATTGACAACTATATTATATACATGTGTATTAACGCAGGACAATGACAAAAAAAACATCCTAGCCATCCAAACGCTGCGTAACACGATAATGGGGTGCACCCTCATGGCCACCACCTCCATACTTCTCTGCACCGGCCTCGCCGCCGTGCTGAGCAGCACCTACAGCATCAAGAAGCCCCTAAACGACACCGTTTACGGCGCCCACGGCGAGTTCATGGTGGCGCTTAAATACGTGTCGCTCCTCCTCATCCTTCTCTTGTCATTCATGTGCCACTCCCTCGCGGTACGCTTCATAAATCAGGTCAACTTTTTGGTCAACTGTCCCCCGGAGCCCACGAACGGAATCGTGACGCCGGAGTATGTGTCGGAGCTTCTGGAACGGGGGTTTACGATGAACACGGTGGGGAATAGGCTGTTCTACGCGGCGTTGCCGTTGATGCTCTGGATATTTGGGCCAGTGTTGGTGTTTTTGTGCTCCGTTACGATGGTGCCTGTGCTTTATAATTTGGACATTGTGTTGGTTACTGAGAAGAAGAAGATGTCTGAAAATGGGAATGATAGTGATCACACTTGTGAATCGGTGTAATTCTAAGTAAATGTGGTTCACTACGTGTTGATTAATGTTGAATTAATGTGAATTTGCTTCAATTTACTATCAAATTTTACTTGAGGTAATTTACCCTTTAAATATGCAATCACATATTATTAATACACATTTTGTGGGTACATATATACATAAGATTGTGTATGTACCCCTAGGGTATTAATTATCTGTATTCTCCCTTATAAAATGTTCACATGTATCCATCATGTCATGGTGATATTAAATTAACTATCTTAATGAAGTGGACATATTTTTTTTAATTTTTTTGAAACTTAAATAACCAATTCATTAAGAAATGTTGGAATCAACAAGCTCTGTTTTAAAATGTGGACATATTAATACATGTCCTTAGATGATAGATGAGCAATTTTGGTACTCTATAATCTAGAATTAAAAATTTTGATCAAGTCAATTATATTAATATTAGTCCATTACCAATGTGAGGCCCCGCCTGAAAAAGAGTTTTACACTACATCTAGCTAAGTCGCATTTAATTTCAATATTATCGATATTTTAAAGAATATCACTACTACACATTTAGCCACAGACAACATTTACTTGGACATTTCTTTTTTCAAACAATTTCTCCAAGTTATAGCTTGAGAGCGGTTTTATTAAAAAAAAAAAAAAAAACTAAAACCAACCGCCGTCCCAAGAATAAAACTTGGAAATCGGTTATAAACCGCATTGCAAGATCACTTAGCAAAGTTAATAAATCGAGTTATAATTTTTGGACAAAAGGTTTCAAATTAAGTCGAGTTATAATTTTTAATTATCAGACGCGGGGGAGTCCAGAAACCCTTCATTTCATTATTTCTCCCCAAATTCCCTCTTCCTCCTCCTCTCCCCAAATCGCGCGCCGCAAACCGCCGTCCGGTTTCCTCCTCCAACCCACATCGTCCAAATCGCCACCGTCGCTCCCCTAGCTTCTCCTCTCCCATAAATCGTCATGGCGCCCCTCCTCCTCCATTTCCTACATTGCCGCCCCTCTCCCCGCCCGTCCCATCCTCCCCCACCGCCCGCCGCCTTTCCTCCTCCATATATAGGTATTTTTTTTTTTTTATATATATATGTGTATATATATATATATATATATATATATATATATATATATATATATATGTGTGTGTGTGTGTGTGTTTTGGGATTAATTGTTAGGATATTTACATAAATATTGTGTTTATATATATATGTTTGAGATTAATTGTTAGGATATATATATATATATATGTTTGGGATTATTTATTGTTAGGATATATATATATATATATATATATATATATAAAATGTGTTTATATATATATATATGTTTGGGATTAATTGTTAGGATATATATGGATTAATTGTTATAAGCTACGATATATATATAAATGTGTTTATATATATATATATATATATGTTTAGTATATATATAGCTAATTTGTTATGATTAATCATTGTTAGTGTGGGATTAATGTTGGTTTAATTATATTGTTGTTAGTAGCTTGGATTAATTGTTGTTAGTGGCTTGAATTAATTTTTGTTAGTGTTAGAAATGAACATTTTGTTAGAGATGAATAATGCACTTAAGGTGTTTGATAATATGCTTGTGTGAGGATTTAAGCATAAATTAGGATTAATACATTAGGATATATTTTGGTTATTAATTTAATGAATGGATAGTGTGTTTCTTTAATTAGATGATTAATGATGATACATTAGGATACATATTGTCTTGAGAAGCAACAAAAAGTTGCAATGAGTAAAAAACGAAAAAGAAAAATAATTGCTAAAAAGAAATGTACAACTTTATTGAATGTTGTTTCTTCTGTTTTATTAAATGTTGTTTCTTCTGCTTTATTAAATGTTGTTTCTTCTGCTTTATTGAATATTGTTTGTTTTTGTTTATTAAATGTTGTTTTTCCGCTTTTACAGATCATGTCTCGCTTTGCCATATCCCTAGATGATGGAGATGATGATGGATATTCTGATGGAGATCATGGCGCATATGATCATGGTGCATATGATCGACAACATCCTGATGACTTGAGAGAGTGTGACACTGATGCTCCCACCACCACTAGCAGCTCCGGGGAGAAGCGCACTCGGGGTATAGTCACCATGTCATCTATTAAGAGAGCTCAGAAGCAAAGGGAAAACACTTCGTAATTTTATTACAATTGAACAGTTTAAAATCGATAAATATATTGATTGATCGTTGAACCTAATTAAATACTATGTTATTGCGCTATCGCTCAATGAGTTTGGACAGGCAATAGGAAAAGAGAGTGAGTCGTTGTCCTTCTACATTGGAGTTGCAGCAGAGCGTGATGATCCTGTCGTCTTTTGCCGGATCAAGGCGTAGCGTTCAAACCTTCTTTTTGAAGGAAAGATTATGGGACAAACTTACGGTATGTTAATTATATATTTATTGAAAGTTGTAGTATGACCCTTAAATTTACTAAATTGTTATGTTATATGCTTATAGACTACATTCGGAGGTCTTGACCACACAAAGAAGAAGCAAATATTGTCGCAAGTTTGGAGTAATGGCCACTAATTTTCTGGACTTGGTTGAGAAGTAACACACGAGATCCTAAACCGGTCTTTACTCGGCTAGTCCCTTCTCGGCAGACGTAATAGCCATATGGTGGCTCCATCTTGAGAGGAGTTTTGTGAGCGTAGCTATGGAGGATGATTTCGGTAAAATTGATCAATGTCATTTCAATTTCTAATGCCCTAAGTTTTTCAGTGTTTATCATATTTCTATTATACTGTAGAATCGAAGTAATAAAAATCGCGATCAAGCCAAGTCGATGGAGGCGCTATATCGTGGATCGAACAAAGGTTATGCACGAATAAGAGAAAATATGGTGAGATCAAAATCCTAACTTTTAATTTTTTTTATATATTCACTTTTATATATCTAATAAAGGGACACGCTCATCACTATCGTAGAAAGAAGAAAAAAAAAAAATTTGGAGAGAGTGAGCCTATTGTTACCCGCTTTTGACTTATTTCGCATTACCGTAAAAGGGTCGAGACGGAATATTCACGATCCCAAAGGTACAGCCGCATCATCGAAGAAGTGGTAATCTATCCATTAATTTATCTTTCAATTACAAACTATTATTTATAAACAAATAATTAAATAATAATCTTTTGTTTTTTGTGATTCGGGAGCGTCTATCTCGCACCATGACGCCTCGACGACTTCCGCATTATTGGCCCCGATGATCTGTTTGGGCCGGGCTATAGGTCGCCGTGAGCATCCCTACCGCCATTTCTGATGTCGGATATGGCGTGACGAAGACATCATTAGCGATGGCACCGTCTTCAAGCCATGAATATGGTGGGTATACTAACGAACGAGGTTGCCAAGTTGTCTAAAGATGTGAACGTTTGAGGTCCGAGAGAAGAACGAGCCACGTAATGTCGTCGAGTGGAAGCAAGTTGTGAACATAGTGTCGCTAATGCTATGTTTTTCACTAACCCTAGGGGACGACTTTATTGAGGCACTTCAAAATGTCTCTCGTGTATCGATATGCATGTCTCACATTTGTTTTAATTAAAGACTAGTGTATTAAAATTTTATAACTAAATATCTTATTCAACGACCCAACGACCTTTTGCTACCTTTTTTTTTTGGAGGATCCCGACGGTTGGTGGCCACAGAACGTTACCGACTTCTCCCATGGAATAATTCATGGTCATCCTATCACTCCCGGTTTCGTGAGGGTCACACTAGATGTACCCGTCGGACAAGAGGATTCAATGTGCAAAACCAATCGATGGTTATCACAATCGAACAACGGTCGGGCACTTCATCGAATGGCCGAAACAACTTGATCTCCAAAAGCACCATGAGGGTAAAATATATGTTATTAAAGTTCATTATCTTATTTGTGGTTCTAAATAATATTGTAAATTAATTGTAGAATCTGCGACACCACAAATGCCTCGGAAGAAATCACCACAAAAAAGGTAAAGAGAAATCGAGGGGTGTCGTAGATATGCGGTCGAGAGGACGAACGAGGACTCCATCAAGCTCGGATTTGGTTATCCCATGGATGGAGACTTAGATCACGATGATTATGTGCATATCTAGGGTGCACCGATGGTATCGCCTAATGCTTTCGAGATCGCCACGGTTCATGCTTGCTCACTTTCATCGTAATACTTTCCAAGAATTCGCCAATGAGGAACATGTCTTGAAGTCTTGAATGACGAGTGGTTGAGTGCAACCACCATAGCCCTTTTACCTCGTATGTGTTTACTAATTCTCAATATTCACTTTATGTATAGTTTAATTTTCTTTTTTAAATATTAATTAGCGATATATGTTGGTTAAAGATATTTGGGTGAGGTATATCTCTCTAGAGATGTCCGAGCAAAATGAATGTATTCCTTCGCCTCCCCCCAAGTGTCTTGCATATTGGGTGATAGAGTACGCACCATGGATGGGTTAGTTAATCATATGATGAATAAAAACCGAGCGAACATCTCATTTTTGGCCAACAAATGTGGGTGAGTGATAAACATTTCGTTAAAATTTGTATTCATGTTTATAATATTTGCACATATATATGCTAAATTTGCGCTTAATTTTAATATTCTCAATATAATATAGGAACCATTGGGTCTTTGGTCGTCATACACATGAATACATTAAGTGTGTATTTTATGGACCCAACTTCGGGATGGAGTTTATTCAAATCGCCTTTTGATCTCGTTTTCATATATGGAAGTAAGTTCATTTTTAATATTCTATATAATTATTTGTTTTACTTTTAAAATTATGCATATTTAATCTATTTTTATTTTTTAATTATAATAATAATAGTGTGATGATGATGTATCGGAGTCGCCTTCAGAGTCAAGGTTCAAGATCTAAGTTAAATAAAGTGAACTGGATTAACATTAAGGTAAATTTAATTTAGTAAATTATCAAATTAATAGAAAGAAATCATAATTGTAATACGTGATTATAATTGTTAATCAACAGGTTCCGAGACAACGAGATAATGAACATTGTGGACATTTTGTGTGTTGCTTTATTGAAGATATAATCCGCACTTCTCTAACGAACATTCCTCTCAATGTAAGTCAATTTATCGATTTATTAAATTATTATTGATTGAATAAAAATTCATACTATATTGATTGATTCGTTGTTTGCAGTTTGTCTATGAACGTGAGTTCAACTCTTACTCTAAGAAAAGACTGGAGAAATGGAAAAATTGATTGATTCGCTACCTTTACAATCGATTCTTATATTCATACGATATTGAATGATCGTTGTTTGAAATTTTGGTAGCATGTAATGAAATTATATATTTGTGATGATATATATTTCATGTTTTTGGTGTATTAATTGGACGTATGTTTATGATGTGTATGTTTATTTATTTCATGATGTGTATGTTTATTTATTTGATGTTTTGGTATTGGACGTATATGTGGTATAAGTTTTGGTTTTTGGTTTTATTATAGGATTTTTGGTTTATGGTTCATGGTTTTATAGTTTATGGTATTGACGATATATAAGTTTTGGTTTATGGTTTTATTATAGGATTATTAAAATATAAATTAATAATTAAAAAAAAAATGTTGACAAATGATTTATAAATCACTGTCTGTCTAACATAATAAAAGAAATTATTAAAAAAAATAAGTTAGACATCGGTTATTAACCGCTGTCCAAGCAAAAGCCTTGGACAGCGGTTATTAAGCCCCCCTCTTGCAATGCGTTTGAAAACCGCTGTCCAAGCTCAATCTTTTGGACAGCGGTTATTAAGCCCCCCTCTTGCAATGCGTTTGAAAACCGCTGTCCAAGCTCAATCTTTTGGACAACGGTTTTTTAATAGTTGTCCAAGCTTGGATAAATTGTTATTTGAACAAATTTATAACCGCTCTCTAAGGGCTATTTTAACAGCTGTTCAAGCCCAAATGTGTATTAGTGAATTGGACTAAGGACAAAGTTTGCCACATTTCTTGTTACAAGGCAAAAATTGCAATAAATTAATCCGTGTGAAATATGTTTTCAAGTAAAGGTGCTTCATTATAAGTTGTGTTGCATGGGTGCGGGGAGACGCGATCTGGTCTGAGGGATACGGATTTTTTAAAAATTTAGGGTGCGATTCGGCAAGGATACGTCTACTTATTTATTATTTTATTATATATAATACCTGTAAAATATATAAAAATAATAATTCATATATCATCATCAATCCAACATATAAGCATAATAAAGTTTTCAATCCAATTAAAAATTTAAAACAAGTCACATTTTTTGTTCGTGACTTTAGGTTGAAAAGGTAAGTAAAATAATTAATATTTTCTATTAAAAGTTTTTTTTTCTTATTTTAAGTTTTGTGGGTTAATAAGGTAATTAAGCTTTCTTATTTTAAAATTTAAATTTTTTCCATAATTTATTTATTTTTTCAAAAATGACCCCAGACGCACCCAAGACGCACCGGATTCGCACCCAAACGCACCCGGTGCGCGTATCCTTTTTTTTTTTCAAAATTCGCCACGTGGCGCACTGGGCGCGAATCCCACGCGAATCGCACCCGCACCCACGCCGTATTCGATACTGAATTTTAGTATTTTTTTAGAATCCGTGCATTAGAGATTATAAGCCATACAATATAAAATTATAAATAAATCGGACGTATGCGTCATCACTTTGTCGTAGTGGTTTCTTTGCAATTAAAGAGGGGGTAGATGTGGCCTTAAAGATAAGGGTCAAAAATAGTCTATCTATTGGAGTATAGAAAGAGACACCGGATTATGCGACATGAGATTGAGGGATTAGGACATAGTTGTTGGGTTGGGAGTGTGGAAGAAAATAGTTTCAAATTATTTGCACACTCGATCCCCGCCACAAGATCATGTCATGAGTAGGGGTGGAGGAAAATCCTAAAATACCATAATCATACCGTAGTTTTATCAAAATTTTTGATATATAAAATTTCGCCGGTTGCCGTCAAAATTTTGGTACGATAACGGTATGAAAATATAGAAAATTTCGGTATACCGAAATACCAAAATATTTCGGTATACCGGTATATATTGAAATTTCGGTACGGTGTCGGTATGTAATATCGGCATACCGAAAAATTCGATATACCGAATTTTCGGTACGACAACGGTATGAAATTTTTCGGTATCGAAAATTTCGGTACGGTAACGGTATGGCGAGAAAATTTTCGGTATGCCGTACCGTCCACCCCTAGTCATGAGTGGTATTAGGTGGAATACATTTTCATAAAATATGATTAATATAATAATTATAGGCTCTCTTGTTGATATCATGCAATGTTCGTCTATATATTGCTTGCCTTTCATATATTTGGTATTGGTTTGGTCGTTTTTGTAAGTGGTCATAAAGTAGGTTCTTGATTCTATTATTGCAATATTCATTGTTAGATTGGAATATGGAAATTATTTTTATTTGGAGTGGGTCTCCTGTGCACTCAAGTGCACCGTACACTCATGCATAATGTTGATCCATTAAAAAACAACGGGTCGCCCGCCCTAAACATAACCAATTTAGTATCATAACAATTGAGTAATAGTACATTGCCCTGTGTTGTTTTTGACATTGAGGTACAAAGTTCGAACATTGAATCCCACAATTTTTTTTCCCTATTTTTCATAACCCATTTTTTTTTCTATTTTTCTAACCCATTTTTTTTTCTATTTTTAATAACCCAAATTGTTTCATTAAAATGTTTCAGTATTAGATAGTTTTCCCTATTTTTAATAACCCATTTTTTTTTCTATTTTTAATAACCCAAATTGTTTGATTAAAATATTTCAGTATTAGATAGTTGCATGTTTCCATTATAGGAAAACTCATATTTGGTGATTGTAAGTTGCACTTTTCATGTGTAGTGAGTTGCATGTTTTAGCTAAAATAATTGAATGTTTCAGTTATAATGAGTTGCATGTTTCAGATGTTGATAGTTGCACTTTTCAGTTATATTATGTTAATTTGCTTTTTTATTTTAAAAAAAAATCTGAAATTAATCATGAGTTTGACAATTTATATATTTCTTATTGACCTTATGAATTTAGTTACTCTATAACCAAACAATTAAGAAAGCCAACACAAAAACTATCTTTTCAAATGGAAGTGCAAACATTATATAGCACGACAAAGCGAATTTTATAGGGCAACTACTTATAATAGAAGCGTGCAATTACTTGTAACAGAAGCGTGCAACTACTTATGATAGAAGTGTGCAACTACTTATAATAGAAACATGCAACTACTTATAATAGAAGCGTGCAACTACTTACGCCAGAAGCGTGCAACTACTTATAATATAAGCGTGCAACTATCTGTTACACAAAACATACAACGAATTACATTGCATTGTGTAGCAAACCGGTGCACAGGAGAGGAACTCTCAATTATATTATCTAAACCTTCAGATATTGATCATTAATCCGATTGAAGTTTTGGAAAATGGTGAAGGCTCCTTATGTTGGACAATTGACCTGTCAATTAGGGCTTACGGCTGCTCGGAGATGTGGTGGTGGAGCAAGACAGGGATAGAAATACATAATAGTCAAATTTATTTACAAAATTGACAATTATTTACAAATTTATTTACAAACACTAGCGATAGAAATAGTAAGATCTAGCAGAATCCCTTTTATTAGATGACGGAATAGCCATGGAGATTTCCTTCTCCAGCCTGAATGATGTTGGATGTAGAGAGAGAAGGCGGAATGGCATAAAAGGGGATGCTCTCTCTCTTTCTCTGTGAAATGTAAATTTGAGAGTTTCAAAATTAACAAGCGAGGAAGATAGATTGCAATGGGAGAGAGAAGGTGTGTATGTATTTGTGTATGTGAGAAGAAGAAGAGTGATGGTGCAGGTGACACGAATAATGACCCGAATGTTATTAATTGGGTAGGGGTAGAGCAGGTTGCACGGATCTAAATTCTGTGCACCTGGTGTATATGAGACATTGTCTTTTATTTGTGATGGGTAAGTTCTTAGAACAGGAGCATGATATTGAGAGTGGGTCGATGACCACCCCTCAAATTTGACTTGCAATTTACAAAGATTTGCTAATTGATTTAATTAATATTTAATTAGGAAGTAAGGATCCAAGTGAACAATGAAAGTAGTAAAAATAAGTACTATGAAATTATTGCTCCTGATCTCGTTTCATATATGGAAGCGTAAGTTCATTTTTAATATACTATATAATTATTTGTTTTACTTTTAAAATTATGCATATTTAATCTATTTTTATTTTTTAATTATAATAATAATAGTGTGATGATGATGTATCGGAGTCGCCTTCAGAGTCAAGGTTCAAGATCTAAGTTAAATAAAGTGAACTGGATTAACATTAAGGTAAATTTAATTTAGTAAATTATCAAATTACTAGAAAGAAATCATAATTGTAATACGTGATTATAATTGTTAATCAACAGGTTCCGAGGCAACGAGATAATGAACATTGTGGACATTTTGTGTGTTGCTTTATTGAAGATATAATCCGAACTTCTCTAACGAACATTCCTCTCAATGTAAGTCAATTTATCGATTTATTTAAATTATTATTGATTGAATAAAAATTCATACTATATTGATTGATTTGTTGTTTGCAGTTTGTCTATGAACGTGAGCTCAAGTCTTACTCTAAGAAAAGACTGGAGAAATAGAAAAACGATTGGACGGGATACCTTTACAATCGATTCTTATATTCATACGATATTGAGTGATCGTTGTTTGAAATTTTGGTAGCATGTAATGAAATTATATATTTGTGATGATATATATTTCATGTTTTTGGTGTATTAATTGGACGTATGTTTATGATGTGTATGTTTATTTATTTCATGATGTGTATGTTTATTTATTTGATGTTTTGGTATTGGACGTATATGTGGTATAAGTTTTGGTTTATGGTTTTATTATAGGATTTTTGGTTTATGGTTCATGGTTTATAGTATTGGACGTATATATAAGTTTTGGTTTATGGTTTTATTATAGGATTATTAAAATATAAATTAATAATTAAAAAAAAAAAGATGTTGGACAAATGGTTTTATAAATCACGTCTATCTAACATAATAAAAGAAATTATTAAAAAAAAGTTAGACGGCGGTTATTAACCGTCGAAAACTTTGCTTTGGACATCGATTTAATAATCATTGTCCAAGCCCCCCCTCTTGTAATGCGGTTGAAAATCATTGCCCAAGCCCAATCTTTTGGACAACGGTTTTTTAATAGTTATCCAAACTTGGGCAAATTAGTTTTTGACAACTTGTTATAATCGCTCTCTAAGGGTTATTTTAACAAAATTCCTCAAAGCCAAATGTGTATTAGTGAATTGGACTATGGACAAAGTTTGCCACATTTCTTGTTACAAGGCAAAAATTTCAATAAATTAATCCGTGTGAAATATGTTTTCAAGTAAAGGTGCTTCATTATAAGTTGTGTTGCATGGGTGCGGGGCGGCCGAGATACGATACTGGTACGGATACGGATTTTTGAAAAATTCAGGGTGCGATTCGGCAGGATATCGCTCTACTTATTTTATATTTTATTATATATAATACACCAGAAAATATATAAAAATAATAATTCATATATCATCATCAATCCAACATATAAGCATAATAAAGTTTTCAATCCAATAAAAAATTTAAAAACAAGTCACATTTTTTTGTTCGTGACTTTAGGTTGAAAAGGTAAGTAAAATAATTAATATTTTCTATTAAAAGTTTTTTTTTTATTTTAAGTTTTGTGGGTTAATAAGGTAATTAAGTTTTCTTATTTTAAAATTTAAATTTTTTCCATAATTTATTTTTTTTTCAAAAATGACCCCAGACGCACCCAAGACGCACCGGATTCGCACCTAAACGCACCCGGTGCACGATCCTTTCCTTTTTTTTTCAAAATTAAGCCACGTGACTGGGTTCGAATCCCACGCGAATCGCACCAAGCACTCCACGCCGCCAGATCCGATATTGCATTTTAGTATTTTTTGGAGAATCCGTGCATTAGAGATTATAAGCCATACAATATAAAATTATAAATAAATCGGACGTATGCGTCATCACTTTGTCGTAGTGGTTTCTTTGCAATTAAAGAGGGGGTAGATGTGGCCTTAAAGATAAGGGTAAAAAATAGTCTATCTATTGGAGTATAGAAAGAGACACCGGATTATGCGACATGAGATTGAGGGATTAGGACATAGTTGTTGGGAGTGTGGAAGAAAATAGTTTCAAATTATTTGCACACTCGATCCCCGCCACAAGATCATGTCATGAGTAGGGGTGGAGGAAAATCCGAAAATACCGGTATACCGCACTTACCGTACCGAAAATATCGATTTTATCAAAATTTTCGGTATACCGAAAATTTCGGTACCATACCGAAAATTTTGGTACGATAACGGTATGAAAATATAGAAAATTTCAAATTAAAATACCAAGGTACCAAAAATACCAAAATATTCATACCGTATATATTGAAATTTCGCACGGTTATTCGATACCCGCCCGAATTTTTTCGGTACGACAACGGTATGAAATTTTTTCGCATGTTTTCGTAAGGTAACGGTATGGCGAGAAAATTTTCGGTATGCCGTACCGTCCACCCCTAGTCATGAGTGGTATTTGGTGGAATACATTTTCATAAAATATGATTAATATAATAATTATAGGCTCTCTTGTTGATATCATGCAATGTACGTGTATATATTGCTTGCCTTTCATATATTTGGTATTGGTTTGGTCGTTTTTGTAAGTGGTCTTAAAGTAGGTTCTTGATTTTATTATTGCAATATTCATTGTTAGATTGGAATATGGAAATGATTTTTATTTGGAGTGGGTCTCCTGTGCACTCAAGTGCACCGTACACTCATGCATAATGTTGATCCATTAAAAAACAACGGGTTGCCCGCCCTAAACATAACCAATTTAGTATCATAACAATTGAGTAATAGTACATTGTCCTAGTGGCTAATTGTGTTGTTTTTGACATTGAGGTACAAAGTTCGAACATTGAATCCCACAATTTTTTTTCCTATTTTTCATAACCCATTTTTTTTTCTATTTTTAATAACCCAAATTGTTTCATTAAAATGTTTCAGTATTAGATAGTTTTCCCTATTTTTAATAACCTTTTTTTTTCTATTTTTAATAACCCAAATTGTTTGATTAAAATGTTTCAGTATTTGATAGTTGCATGTTTCCGTTATAGGAAGACTCATATTTGGTGATTGTAAGTTGCACTTTTCATGTGTAGTGAGTTGCATGTTTTAGCTAAAATAATTGAATGTTTCAGTTATAATGAGTTGCATATTTCAGATGTTGATAGTTGCACTTTTCAGTTATATTATGTTAATTTGCTTTTTTATTTTTTAAAAAATCCTGAAATTAATCATGGGTTTGACAATTTATATATTTCTTATTGACCTTGTGAATTTAGTTACTCTATAACCAAACAATTAAGAAAGCCAACATAAAAACTATCTTCTCAAATGGAAGTGCAAACATTATATAGCACGACAAAGCGAATTTTATAGGGCAACTACTTATAATAGAAGCGTGCAATTACTTGTAAAAGAAGCGTGCAACTACTTATGATAGAAGTGTGCAACTACTTATAATAGAAACATGCAACTACTTATAATAGAAGCGTGCAACTACTTACGCCAGAAGCGTGCAACTACTTATAATATAAGCGTGCAATTATCTGTTACACAAAACATACAACGAATTACATTGCATTGTGTAGCAAACCGGTGCACAGGGGATGAACTCTCAATTATATTATCTAAACCTTCAGATATTGATCATTAATCCGATTGAAGTTTTGGAAAATGGTGAAGGCTCCTTATGTTGGACAATTGACCTGTCAATTAGGGCTTACGGCTGCTCGGAGATGTGGTGGTGGAGCAAGACAGGGATAGAAATACATAATAGTCAAATTTATTTACAAAATTGACAATTATTTACAAATTTATTTACAAACACTAGCGATAGAAATAGTAAGATCTAGCAGAATCCCTTTTATTAGATGACGGAATAGCCATGGAGATTTCCTTCTCCAGCCTGAATGATGTTGGATGTAGAGAGAGAGGGGGAAGGGGGAATGGCATAAATGGGGATGCTCTCTCTCTTTCTCTGTGAAATGCAAATTTGAGAGTTTCGTAATTAACAAGCGAGGAAGATAGATTGCAATGGGAGAGAGAAGGTGTGTATGTATTTGTGTATGTGAGAAGAAGAATAGTGATGGTGCAGGTGACACGAATAATGACCCGAATGTTATTAATTGGGTAGGGGTAGAGCAGGTTGCACGGATCTAAATTCTGTGCACCTGGTGTATATGAGACATTGTCTTTTATTTGTGATGGGTAAGTTCTTAGAACAGGAGCATGATATTGAGAGTGGGTCGATGACCACCCCTCAAATTTGACTTGCAATTTACAAAGATTTGCTAATTGATTTAATTAATATTTAATTAGGAAGTAAGGATCCAAGTGGACAATGAAAGTAGTAAAAATAAGTACTATGAAATTATTGCTCTGATCTCGTTTCATATATGGAAGCGTAAGTTCATTTTTAATATACTATATAATTATTTGTTTTACTTTTAAAATTATGCATATTTAATCTATTTTTATTTTTTAATTATAATAATAATAGTGTGATGATGATGTATCGGAGTCGCCTTCAGAGTCAAGGTTCAAGATCTAAGTTAAATAAAGTGAACTGGATTAACATTAAGGTAAATTTAATTTAGTAAATTATCAAATTAATAGAAAGAAATCATAATTGTAATACGTGATTATAATTGTTAATCATCAACAGGTTCCGAGGCAACGAGAGAATGAACATTGTGGACATTTTGTGTGTTGCTTTATTGAAGATATAATCCGAACTTCTCTAACGAACATTCCTCTCAATGTAAGTCAATTTATCGATTTATTTAAATTATTATTGATTGAATAAAAAATTCATACTATATTGATTGATTTGTTGTTTGCGCTTTGTCTATGAACGTGAGCTCAAGTCTTACTCTAAGAAAAGACTGGAGAAATAGAAAAACGATTGGACGGGATACCTTTACAATCGATTCTTATATTCATACGATATTGAGTGATCGTTGTTTGAAATTTTGGTAGCATGTAATGAAATTATATATTTGTGATGATATATATTTCATGTTTTTGGTGTATTAATTGGACGTATGTTTATGATGTGTATGTTTATTTATTTCATGATGTGTATGTTTATTTATTTGATGTTTTGGTATTGGACGTATATGTGGTATAAGTTTTGGTTTATGGTTTTATTATAGGATTTTTGGTTTATGGTTTATGGTATTGGACGTATATATAAGTTTTGGTTTATGGTTTTATTATAGGATTATTAAAATATAAATAAATAATTAAAAAAGAAGAAGATGTTGGACAGCGGTTTATAAATCATTGTCTATCTAACATAATAAAAGAAATTATTAAAAAAAAATTAGACAAATGCGTTAAATGTCCACGTCTAAAAATTTTGCTTGGACAATAAGTTAATAACCCGCCGCCAAAGCCCCCTTGCAATGCGGTTGAAAACCGCTGTCCAAGCCCAATCTTTTGGACAACGGTTTTTTAATAGTTATCCAAGCTTGGACAGTTGTTACTTGGACAGTTGTTATAATCGCTCTCTAAGGGTTATTTTAACAGCTGTTCAAGCCCAAATGTGTATTAGTGAATTGGTCTAAGGACAAAGTTTGCCACATTTCTTGTTACAAGGCAAAAATTTCAATAAATTAATCCGTGTGAAATATGTTTTCAAGTAAAGGTGCTTCATTATAAGTTGTGTTGCATGGGTGCGGGGGCGACGAGATACGGGTACGGGGATACGGATTTTTGAAAAATTCAGGGTGCGATTCGGCAAGGATACGTCTACTTATTTTATATTTTATTATATATAATACCTGTAAAATATATAAAAATAACAATTCATATATCATCATCAATCCAACATATAAGCATAATAAAGTTTTCAATCCAATAAAAAATTTAAAACAGGTCACATTTTCTGTTCGTGACTTTGGGTTGAAAAGGTAAGTAAAATAATTAATATTTTCTATTAAAAGTTTTTTTTTCTTATTTTAAGTTTTGTGGGTTAATAAGGTAATTAAGCTTTCTTATTTTAAAATTTAAATTTTTTCCATAATTTATTTTTTTTTCAAAAATGACCCCAGACGCACCCAAGACGCACCGGATTCGCACCTAAACGCACCCGGTGCACGTATCCTTTTTTTTTTTTCAAAATTCGCCACGTGGCGCACTGGGTTCGAATCCCACGCGAATCGCACCCGCACCCACGCCGTATCCGATATTGCATTTTAGTATTTTTTGGAGAATCCGTGCATTAGAGATTATAAGCCATACAATATAAAATTATAAATAAATCGGACGTATGCGTCATCACTTTGTCGTAGTGGTTTCTTTGCAATTAAAGAGGGGGTAGATGTGGCCTTAAAGATAAGGGTCAAAAATAGTCTATCTATTGGAGTATAGAAAGAGACACCGGATTATGCGACATGAGATTGAGGGATTAGGACATAGTTGTTGGGAGTGTGGAAGAAAATAGTTTCAAATTATTTGCACATTCGATCCCCGCCACAAGATCATGTCATGAGTAGGGGATGGAGGAAAATCCGAAAAATACCTAGATATCTGATTACCGTATCGGAAATATCGATTTTATCAAAATTTTTCGGTATACCGAATTTTTGGCGGTAATCGAAAATTTTGGATAACGGTATGAAAATATAGAAAATTTTGGTATATTATTTCTGGTATACCTAAATATTTTCGGATATCGAAAAATTTCGATATATTCAATATTTTTCGTATACCGGTATATATTGAAATTTCGGTACGGTGTCGGTATGTAATATCGGCATACCGAAAAATTCGATATACCGAATTTTCGGTACGACAACGGTATGAAATTTTTCGGTATCGAAAATTTTGGTACGGTAACGGTATGGCGAGAAAATTTTCGGTATGCCGTACCGTCCACCCCTAGTCATGAGTGGTATTAGGTGGAATACATTTTCATAAAATATGATTAATATAATAATTATAGGCTCTCTTGTTGATATCATGCAATGTTCGTCTATATATTGCTTGCCTTTCATATATTTGGTATTGGTTTGGTCGTTTTTGTAAGTGGTCATAAAGTAGGTTCTTGATTTTATTATTGCAATATTCATTGTTAGATTGGAATATGGAAATGATTTTTATTTGGAGTTAGATTATTCATGCTAGACTTCAAGTCAAGACTGCATACTCACGCATCAATGTTGATCCATTAAAAAACAACGGGTCGCCCGACCTATACATAACCAATTTAGTATCATAACAATTGAGTGATAGTACATTGTCCTAGTGGCTAACTGTGTTGTTTTTGACATTGAGCTACAAAGTTCGAACATTGAATCCCACAATTTTTTTTCCCTATTTTTCATAACCCATTTTTTTTTCTATTTTTCATAACCCATTTTTTTTTCTATTTTTAATAACCCAAATTGTTTCATTAAAATGTTTCAGTATTAGATAGTTTTCCCTATTTTTAATAACCCTTTTTTTTTCTATTTTTAATAACCCAAATTGTTTGATTAAAATATTTCAGTATTAGATAGTTGCATGTTTCCATTATAGGAAGACTCATATTTGGTGATTGTAAGTTGCACTTTTCATGTGTAGTGAGTTGCATGTTTTAGCTAAAATAATTGAATGTTTCAGTTATAATGAGTTGCATGTTTCAGATGTTGATAGTTGCACTTTTCAGTTATATTATGTTAATTTGCTTTTTTTATTTTTAAAAAAATTCTGAAATTAATCATGGGTTTGACAATTTATATATTTCTTATTGACCTTGTGAATTTAGTTACTCTATAACCAAACAATTAAGAAAGCCAACATAAAAACTATCTTCTCAAATGGAAGTGCAAACATTATATAGCACGACAAAGCGAATTTTATAGGGCAACTACTTATAATAGAAGTGTGCAACTACTTATAATAGAAATATGCAACTACTTATAATAGAAGCGTGCAACTACTTACGCCAGAAGCGTGCAACTACTTATAATATAAGAGTGCAACTATCTGTTACACAAAACATACAACGAATTCCATTGCATTGTGTAGCAAACCGGTGCACAAGAGAGGAACTCTCAATTATATTATCTAAACCTTCAGATATTGATCATTAATCCGATTGAAGTTTTGGAAAATGGTGAAGGCTCCTTATGTTGGACGATTGACCTGTCAATTAGGGCTTGCGGCTGCTCGGAGATGTGGTGGTGGAGCAAGACAGGGATAGAAATACATAATAGTCAAATTTATTTACAAAATTGACAATTATTTACAAATTTATTTACAAACATAAGCGATAGAAATAGTAAGATCTAGCAGAATCCCTTTTATTAGATGACGGAATAGCCATGGAGATTTCCTTCTCCAGCCTGAATGATGTTGGATGTAGAGAGAGAAAAGGGGGAATGGCATAAAAGGGGATGTGCTCTCTCTTTCTCTGTGAAATGCAAATTTGAGAGTTTCGTAATTAACAAGCGAGGAAGATAGATTGCAATGGGAGAGAGAAGGTGTGTATGTATTTGTGTATGTGAGAAGAAGAAGAGTGATGGTGCAGGTGACACGAATAATGACCCGAATGTTATTAATTGGGTAGGGGTAGAGCAGGTTGCACGGATCTAAATTCTGTGCACCTGGTGTATATGAGACATTGTTTTTTATTTGTGATGGGTAAGTTCTTAGAACATGAGCATGATATTGAGCGTGGGTCGATGACCACCCCTCAAATTTGACTTGCAATTTACAAAGATTTGCTAATTGATTTAATTAATATTTAATTAGGAAGTAAGGATCCAAGTGAACAATGAAAGTAGTAAAAATAAGTACTATGAAATTATTGTTACACTTAATCGAGGAAATCGCAACAAGAATATTGTTTCTTTATAAGAAATTAAGAATTGTTTTTGTCTCAAACAATTTATAATGAAAATTCAATTTCCACAGCATTCCTTAATTAACCAATATTCATTTAAAATGTAAACCAACATTTAGCCCACTAATCATAAATGTGTTTCTTAGCAATATGAAATTAACATATACACAAATTCCAAGAAATTAATACTCGTTTTAAAACAAAAAAAAAGTACTAATATTCTACTCAACAATGTATTTCTGAATGCACTCAGCCCACTCTTTTTCGCACTTCATCAAAAATTTCTGCTTCAGAGTAATATTCTTGTATGAACTGTGAAATACAAACAGAAATATATAAGATCAAATGTTGAACAATTCATCAACTGGGAATAGAAGGGGCAAAAACAAGGATAGAACACTATACTAGTATTACCATTGATTGCACCAAATCTGTGTTCACTCTTCCATCGAATTCAATTATCTCTTTCATGTAGCATGGTACATAGAAACCACATTGATGTGAATTCGGTGATTTAGGCCCCTGGGTTAGCAACAAACTGTTAAAAACTAATTCAGATATTTTTAGAACACTGAATAGGCATAAATTTTTTTACCTCGATTACATTCCAAGCAAATTGTTTCCTTGTCTTTTTACTCGTTGATTCTGCAGTAAACACTTTTGAGACCCTTCAAATATTCAAACCAGATACAATAGTCATTTATCCGACATATAATGCTAAAATAGACAATGTATGCTAATCTATTGCATTAATATGACAGCAAAAAAACAACTTACAAATCAACTTGTCTCCAAACGTCATTGCCATTTTCATGATAAAGAGGATCCATCCAACAAACCACATTCTCTTTCGGGTTGATAATTGTAAGAGTCCAATGTCCACTGCGCATAAAAATATAATGAGTGGTGTCGAATTCACAAAAGAATGTATTTGAAAGTGATTTTGTAATTCATACATACCCTACATTACATGGCACCAAGAGTAGTTGATTGGAAGATATACCAATTAACCTATTTCTGAGACCACATTCCATTTTTTCGATTTGTTCATCAAGAGATTTGTTATCTTTCTTGTTTGATGCGACACATTCCATATTCCATGGATTCAAAAATCTGAATTGGTGAACCTTATTCTGGATCAGTCTACTGTACAAATGCCTACCATGAACATATACAATATACATCACATCAAATTAAGTATGGGCAAGATAATTTGTACAATAAATTATAAAACAGCTCAAAAGATTACCTTATGTAAACAACTATACATGTGGTTGAGATAGGCTGTAACCTAGAAAATGCATCAATGTCTTCAAAGTTAACATGTAATGTGCACTCATGACCAAGGACATCATCAGCAAAGCAAACTCTTATGCTGCGGCCAGCAGTTCCAATAGCCTTTGAGTAACAATATACAATGTATAGTTGTGGCGGCACACTCATTTTATCCAATGGCGTCTTCTTGATTTGGGGCTCCAATGTCCTTTTTTCGGTCCTCTAAAAATTGCAATTGCACACATCCAAAATATATACAACATTAAAAGACTTTGTATATTTTAAATTGAAATTAATACAAAATAAAAAACTTACTCGCAAATCCACCAAGTGCTTAGGCCAAAGCACATGTGATCCTACCGCATCCCCAATAGTGCGACAATCATTAGTGGGAACTGGCAAGGGGGCATTTTCATCAACTGCTTTGTCAATGTATACAAGCACATACTTATCAGAAAATTCCTCAGTGGCAGGTGACTTTGTGAATTTAGTACATTCAGGGTACGGAGGATTCTCATCATCCTCAAGTTTCTCAATGAATTCATTTGAATCTTCAGAGCTTTTGTATGCAGCATGTACTGTATCATCTATCGGTTCCCGTGAAAGAGAAGTAGGATTTTTTTGCCTTTCTTTATTCTTATCATGCATTGAAGACCTACTTGTATATCCCTCCCCGTGCCATATCCCATATCCATTTAGTATATAATTTATCCATACCTTTCCACAACAAGTGTGCTCTTACTTGGTCAAATTTGAGTTTTTTTAAATTTCCACATGCCACACAAGGGCAGGACACTCGGTTGAGATCATCAACATTTTGTTTTGCAAATTGCATGAATGATTCTACTCCAAGCCTGTACTCACGTGACAGCCTATTCTTCCACACCCATCCTTTGTCCATTTTAATTGAAATCCTGATTTGAAAATAAAATGTAATAAGTATATGAAACTAATGAATACATGCACATAGTCCTTTAGAAATCTTTCAGAGTAAAAAAAATCATTTGGTTTAGTGTCTTTTTAATTGCTAAAAACTTTAGTCCATTTTTATTGAAATCCTGACTTGAAAATAATATGTAAAATGTATATGAAACTAATGAATACATGAACATAGTCATTTGGAAATCTTTCAGCGTAAAATAATCATTTGATTCAGCGTCTTTTTAATTGCTAAAAAACTTTAGCAATCAACTATGTAAAAATATGCAGTATCTCTGCACACCTAAAACAGCAATATATAAACTCAGCAATTCAACTTATTTTATCTTGAATGATACATAACGTCATTCCATTATGATCTCAACCATAAATCACTAATCTAAATATTTAATTAGCCAACAGAAATCATTTTTCAAACTAATTCTGCAATTGCTGTGTCCAAGCTGAATATTTGAAATACTTTATAATCTGGTGAAAGTTTATAGCATAACAAGGCAACAAACCCCTGTGGTAGATTCCAAGCAACTGTAGTATAAAATAAACAATAACAGTCTTCAAGAATTAAAAAGGAAAATTAAAAGAAAAAACCACACAAAAAAAGGCACAAAATCATGACAAAAAGTCATCAAAACATATGATGCTTAATTATAACGCGTATCCACCAAACAGAGCCTGAATTTCACACTCTCCACTCGAATGGTTTTCTTAAAAGAAAGGACAAAATTAAGCTCTCATCCTGTAATTAACATACATATACAGTCTTGTGAACATACTATCACAAATAGAGTACAAGCAGTTTTAAGGTCAGTCATTAATACACCATAAATTTATCTTTAACACGAAGTATTAATAGTAGAGACAATTAATGTTGAGTGCCTCTTATTAGATATATTATGTGCTTAAGAAGATATCCAAAGAATAATTTGATAGTCATGTATGTCTAAAAAATTTAGGAATCATTTGCACAATGAATTTTTTTAGCAAGTGTAGCAGTTTAATTAATACTACAATATAGAAATTACAGCCATAGTCGTAAATATCCATATGAAAAGAGCAACAAAAGATATAAAACAGCACAGTAGCTAGTTTTAAGAGAAAATGATACACGTACCACATAAAACAATGCCATGAGATGTATATATTACACAAATCCAAATAAAAATATAACAAAAGATGATCACTTTGAAACATGAGATTCCCAGTTGGTCCATATCTCTGGCATTTGAGTAACTGCGTTGGTCACATTGGTATCAAACGTTTCCACATTTTCAAGGCCAATTCCGGAATCTGTCACGCACGAATACGGAGAATTATCGTCTCCACGACCAGATACCAATGGAGATACGTTGTCCATACGATTAATCACATTGTTACTCATCATGTAGTCTTCAGGTGTGCTCAGATAATTCTGAATAAGGTGGCTTAAACTAGAGGTCAACGTGCCACGAGTAACCAAATCTTCAGCTAGCTTCACCTAATATATTATACACTTCATTAATTAATTAGGTCACGTTACGTTGTTCAAAATTATAAGTTATAAACAAGTATAATTTGAAAATTAATTAATTAGTAATATATATATATATATATTGATGTTGTTAATTAATTAATTAATTAATTACCTTGGCTCTGAGAGCTTCAACGTCTGATTTAAGCACTCGATGATTTGTGGCAGCATCTTTGAATTGGTGAGAAGCATGATTGAACTGTTTAAACAAGGATGCATTCTCCCCTCGTAGTTGTTCAACCTTTAATTTATAGACGCGAAGATTTTGTTCAAGATCTTTCAATATATATTAATTAAATTGCAACATGTACTATAATTTGTAACCAATACTATGTTTTTTTTATCCTATTGCAAATTGATATCTTGTTTTCATATATGAACTATACGTGCAACGAGAAACATATTGAAACGCATATATATATTCTTACTTCTTGTTCAAGATCTGCTAAATGTGCTTGCTTTCTTCGTCTTGAGCGGCGAGCTGACTCCCTATTAGAAACCATCCTGAAATCACATTAATTCTTGATATCAATTAATTTTTCCAACACTCTTCATATATATATTCCTATAGATTCAAACATATATATGTGTGACTGTGTACCTTTTGTTTTTCCTTGTGGTTTGTTGAGAAGAAGCAGCTTCCATATTGTCGATGTCGTCTTCATCTGATTGGTAGAGTGATGAAGCAGTACTACCTCCAACTGCTTCATCGTTAGGATTCTTATCCCATGTCATAGTATGTACTATCATCACGTAACACCCAAATTATATTAAATTAAAATACATATCTATCTCTTAATTAATTTTTTTAATCACCTAGCAATTAATGATTGTCAAAGACTCTATAAATTGAACTTCAAATTTCGTTGCAACATTAGCTTACCAGATATTGATGAAGCAAACGAGGTATTGCTTGGGAAGTCTGAAAGAATGTCCTGAAATTCCACAAGAAAATTAATTATATTAAGAGTCTGTTACGTGGGAAAAGAAAGGAAAAGAAGGGAAAACATATCATATCCTACTTTTTTAAGTGTTTCTTATGTTTGATGGCTTTTCACTTGGGCCCGAAGACCCGCATTTCTTTTTTCCATTTTCACATGATTATGCATCCCACCTAGAATGTGGTATTTATAATATCAAACATTATCCCTTGGTGTTAATTGACCTAAATAACCCTGTTTTAATTCATTGTGGAAAAAAATATATGTAACAAGGGGGTATATTAGTCAAATTAATATTTATCAAGTGAATTCCCATATTGTTATCAATTTTAACAAACGGTTGAAATAAAATAAATCATAATTTGAATACATCATAACAAACACTTGAAAAGTCAAATATATCACATGGATAAATAAAATGTATCACATGATTTTATATCTTTTCATATCTCATACCACTAAACAAACGGGTTCTAAGTTTGTTTAATTTGTTATACTTCGGATTCGTGTTAATTTCAATACGTGTTTGATCATTTAGTGTTTCATTACACTACATGTGATTTATGTTGTAATTTGTATAAATGTGTATATTTTGAAATGCAAACGAGAATTGAATAAAATAAGAGATCTCAAACCAACCTGCAGGGTCCTGAATTAATTAATTACGTACGGTATATAATTTGTCAATCTACCTACATAAAATATTGGAATGAATTTATAAATAGCCTAACATAAAAAAAAAAAAAAAATTGTCATAAAATTTATAATCATTTTTTTTTAGCCAAGAGAGTATATCTTTTTTCCAACTTTACCCTTTTTTATCTTTTTTATTATTTTAACAGACTATCATATATATACCCCTGCACCAACATTATTTCATCAGATCACCCTTCAATTAACCTCGTACCACTATCACTTCATCAGAATATCGTTTCAAATTGCATTCATCATTTTATCAACCCCAGATCACTATCACTACTGTGATCGTTACTTTATTTCAACCATGTACTACCTTATTTTAACACCGCATCACCATCATTTCAAATCCATCTATAATTTAATTCAACTTGTACCATCATTTTAAAATTTGTATCACAATTTAATTAATTTCGTCTTACACTATATTAATCCTGCATCACCGCTTTTTTTTTTAATTTTTTGTTAACTTCTTTAAGGGTATAATTGCCCAAAAATTAATTATCTTGGCTAAAAAAGAATGAAATAAATAACCTTGATAAAAAAAAACTTTTTAAATGAGAAGAGGCTAAAAATTGGGGTTTTCTCTAAAATATTGTTATGGTTATGTTTAATAATTTATACTCATAAGTCATAATTTATTGGACCCCGTGGTGATGAATTGATGATACTGATAGACACATGCAACGTTACTCTGATAATATTTTTTTTAAATTTTTTTATGTTGCATATATATCAAAAGCGGTCGTTGTTTTGGAGATTTCCAGGAAAAGAAAGGGTGGCTGTATATTACCTCTAGTATGATTCATTTCTCACTAGTTTGAATGTGATGTGTGTTTTTATGCAACTTTTGTCTTTTATGTGCTGTAGCTTATGTGGAAATCTGAAATAAAAAGTTACTATTTGCTTTCCAAGTGCCTAACTACATGACAGCCAACTTGCAAAGCATAAACTTTGATAAAGCTAACCATATTATTTACTTTATACATACAAATTTGACCCAATTTTTTAATTATAATTTGTATTGTTAGAATAGGAGACATTCGTATTTGAGAATGTTCATTTTGATAAATACAATAAACTTAATAAGATTTTTAATTTTAAAATAAAACTGTTATGATTAACCTTTTTTTTGTCGAGAACAATGATATGGTTAATTGATATAGATATTATCTTATTTTTAATAGCAGTTAAAAAGCATGAGCTAATTATTAGTACAAATATATGAGATGATTGATTATGGAATTACATATTGGAGTGAATATTTACAAATCTTATTACAGCTATTGCAAATTTTCTAAATTTTCAATGTGAAATATAACTTTTGTTTGTGATATAAAAAAAAAATGTCGTCTTATATAAAATATAGTGACAATTATTGCCAGTCAATATCACTCATCAGCTACCAAATTATAATATTGAACTATATAAAATGAAAACATGCATAATCTTGTCAAATATTTATTCGAAAATATTTATTCTACATTTTCATTCGAAAAGGATTTTGCAAGGGAGTGACTCACATAGTCGCATGCAAGTTAAAATTGTGTAGGCCAGTTCTATTTCTAATTTAACTTTTCTTTATTTTATGTATTTTCCTCAAAAAAATCGAAATTCACATAAAGAAAATGCTTACATATGGGACAAATATTATAGGAGAAAACAGAGGATACAAATAAAATAAAAATAATGAAACTAACCGAATTTTTGAAAGGAAAATGAAGGTGGTGAGAGTTATCTACGAAATTATGATGATCAGATACTCCATAGATATGATGTGCAGGTTTGTGTTGATTATGATGAGGGCCAAACAGCTCCTCAAGTGCCAATTCTGATTCGCTTTTCTTCAATGTATCACCATACCCTAATGTTGACCTGTTCTTCACAGTTGTTCTTTTGCTATCCATTTTCTTCTTTTACTTGCTTATTTATGAAGAATGTGTTATTTAGAGAGAGAGAAAGGGAAGAAAGTATGAAAGGCGAGTGATGGTTATATAATGAAAGAAAGATTAAAAAATAATAAAGTAGTGATATTAAAGCAGGTTGGAGGAATTGAATTTAGTATAAAGAAGCCAGATAGGTGACACTAATCCAATGGCTCAAACTCTAGATACAGTAATGTTTTTCTGTATACAGGGTTGATCAGGGACGGATTCAGAATTTAATAGTGGGGTAGGCTGAAAAAATTTGGAGTTTTGTCGAATTAAAATTTTATATTTACCAATAACAATTTTTTAATATATTAATTTAGGTATGAGTTTTCGAAACATAAAATTCATTAATAATTAAGTCTGAATTTATCTATATTTTTAATAAAATATATTTCATGAGATTGGTGTTCACTTGTAAATTACATTCCTTTTCTATCAATAAATAATATATAATTAAAATAAATCATACAACTTATATGCTCAATATTAGTATTTAATCATCCCAAGAAATATTAATCAATTAAAAAGAATATCTAATTTAACTCATATTAATATTTTATTACATTTAAATTTCCTTTTTTCTAACATTAAAGTGACCAAACAATAACCATTATCACAATATATAACAAATAAAAAATCAAATACTCAAACCCATTCTTAAAAAAAATGACAAATATTGAGAGAGTAATGTACATGTTTAATATTGAACATGTTAAATAAATTAAAATATTAAATGAAAAAAAACTTATATTAAAATGATTGTACTCTAAATATTTGGGTGTGAGGTTTGCCTCAAGAAAACACATCTAAAATTATAATAAAGTAAAATAAATGTTTTAATTAAGTTTTGATAAGGAAAAGAAAAAAAAAGGATACAAAATAATTAGGAAAATAAAATTATATTAAGCTCAAATCACATATTGTATCTTAATTTAATAACTGAATAGAGAGTGTTGAGATGAACTTTAATTTTTAGTTGGGGATTGAAAATTAAATATAGAGTACAAAATAATATTGGGATGGACTTAGGTTTATATATTGAATTTTATTCACATATTACATATAAATATATAACATATTAGTGGGGGCTTGCACTGGGCAGGAGCCCGGTGTAGCCCCCACATAGATCTGTCCATGCGGGTTATTGGTTCTTGGATTCTCTAGAAAAAATCGTAAGTAGGCTTTTTGAAAGAATTCATACACTTCCGTCCATCGTGTGGGCTGAATTTTCTTACCATATCATAAAGGCTCATCGAATGAATAATTTAATTTAATATGGATATAATTACATTCGGCAGAAATCGAACTCAAGACGTGGGCTTTTTAAAATAATTGCATCTCATCTAAAAGTCCAAAGTTGTAAAAAGATGTGGAATTAATTTTTTTTATTTTAATTTCTCTAATACTTACCTCACTCGTAGGCTGAATTTTCTTACTCTATCACTAGGAAGAGACCCATCGAATGGACAATCTAATATGAACGTAATTGCTTTCAGCGGGAATCTAACTCAGGATGTAGGCGTGAACCTGAAGGCTCTGATACCATAAAAAAATTACATCTCATCTAAAAATTCAAATTTATAAATTGGTATGAAATTAATTCTTTTATTTAAAGTTTCCTCACACTTTTTTGCTTTTTATTTTCTACTATATTCTTTTATATTATTATATAGAACAAGATATTGGAAGCAAACTCAACCCAATACACTGCACCATGCATTGAGCCTTGAACATCTCCTCCACTATCTTCATGATCTTGGTGTAACCATCCATGATCTTTTTATTTTTACTTCACCACAGTGCAACCGCCTGATAATAACCGAATTTGTCTTCAACTTGCAATATAGGAAACATAGAAAAACGCATCTATTAAAACGAAGTCAATGTTAGAAGAAATGACAAATTTATGATGTTGTGCAGAATGTTGTCCAACATATGGAACAACATCCGTGCAACATCAACATGTTTAAAAAAAAAGTTGATTTTACATTTCTTGCTTAGCTAATGTGTTATTTTCTTATTTATAGAGAGAGAGAGGGCGAAGAATGTATGAAAGGCGAGTGGTGGTTATGTGATGAGAAAACTTAAAAAAATTAAAAATAAAGCAGGTGGGAGAAATTGAATTGACAAAGTCTAGTGTGCAAATTTGTATAGATGCAAAAACTTTAATTTTCAACAAAATTCTATAATTGATGAATGAAATACAAAATTGAGTGGTTCATAGTTCATTCGGCCCGACTAATTCATGATTCACCCAGCTCAAATAAGTCATAATTTAGGATTAATTATTTAGTGTTTAGGGTGTAGTTGGTTAATTTAGAACAATTTTATAAATTTTCATCTGTACAAATTTGCACACTAGAAATTTAATATAAAGAAGCCAATTAAGTGGCTTGATTTCAAAGGAGGTATGAATCAATGCATGAACCCACATGTAGCCAGCAGTTGTCCCAACTCCCAATCTGGTTAATTTATTAAAGGACATCTTTTTCTTTTCTTTTTTGACAGGATCACATCAAAGGACCTTAAAATTGGCGGACTTCTTGATTTTCCAATATTCGTTCAAGGACAAATACATAATTATACAATAACTTTTATTTTTTGTTAAAATTTTGTATGACACCTCCTCATGGTTTATATAATATTTTTATGCTCTTAAAGTAATGTTTTGCTTTCATATCAATTTCTCTATGCCACTTTTTTTTATTCTAAAATTATTCAACTTACTGAATCTTTAACACATGAACCAAGAGTAATGGTGGTTCGGTAAATTTTTTTTACTACACATGTTATTAATCTACACTATGGAACAGATGATATTGTGCGGCCTTGGTGTAGGAAATAAGGGAAAAACTTTCAAAAATAATTTTCCAATTCGGTTTTAAGGTATTGGCCAAACAATGGGCTGTTATTAATTCAGCCTAACGTGAATAAAATCTCATCTTTCCGGCCCATGGTGAAAATGAAGCCCAACTTCGAAAGGCGGCAGTAAGATAATTTATCGGATTTAATATGGATTTACCAAAAGAAATTACATCACTGGAAAATACACAATTCTAATCTAGGGTACTGCCTAATTCCCACGGCTATTTCTTGTATGCACTCTGGTGCACCGTGCACTCATAAGAAATTTTAGAAGCTTGCAACTTTTTATACTGAAAAGTGTAACTTATTTACACAGAAAGTGCAACTGTTAATATGGGAACATAGTTGTATGCTTCTGTTTGGAATAATTGCATGTTTCTATTTTGTATAATTGCACGCTTTTAAAATGCACTATGAATCCACGGTGAACCCGGGTGCACATGAGACACACTCATTCCCATGTGGAATAGAGATGGATCCAGAATTTTTTTATTACCAGACACAAAAGTCATGCAAATATAATTATATAAATCACAAACTATCATGTGAAACTTTTTTATACTATAAAATTAAAATTATTACACGTATAAAGTAATATCAATTTATTTATAGTATAATTATATTATCTGATAAGTACTATGATATTAGTTTATAGTATATTTCATATATGAACAATTTTCATGGACTGCTCATATAAAATATATTAAGAAGTTCTTTCTACACAACATGTAACAACTAACAAGTCAATGTGTTATAATTGAAACTTACAAAAAGAACTGTTCCATTTTTTTTTTTTTTTTTTGAAAACCTAAAAAAGAACTGCTCCATTTATTAAAACTTCAAATATATTCTGTATTAGTGCAAACCCTGTGTGTTACGCGGGATGAAAAATAAATTTTAAATAAAAGCGCGCGTGTTGGAAGATAAATTTAAAGAATTTATATAAATATTTAAATTTAAGGGGTTTTTTCTTAAAAAAAAATCAAATTAATAATCGTATCAAACCAAAACTTTTTATAATACTTTTTTTTTTCAAATTCAATTGTTATTTATTTTGAAAAGAATTTAATAAATATTATTGATTTTTATATATTTTTTTAAATATCAAGAGGACAAAACGACATTAAGAGGAGATGAAAATTGGTGGATAATGGATTATCATATTTGACGTGAGGTATTAGTCAATAACTAATTTAAGATAATATGGGCCACGGTATTATTTGTTTAAAAAATGATGTTTCACTGTGTATTTTATATTCTAGATTAATGACATGTGGAATGGACAAAAATATTCAACGGACCATCATAATCTTGGGTCCATGTTTAAAGATTCAGGAGGATGGATTAATTATGAAACACGAAAAAATGACATAAAGGAATTAACCTGATAATATTGAAATAAATATTTGAGAGGAGAACACATTAACCGTACAAAATAAGAGAAAAGTTAAAGATGCATTAATTAAAAAAAAAAAAAAAGAGATTCTCTTTCGCTCCTCCATCTTTTTTACCGTGCATATTCTATTGATTTTTCACGTAGAAAGATTGAGAATTAGTAGTAAAGACTGCACAATTTCAATTTTAAATAATTTAATTACTCTGTCAGATGAGAAATGGGTGAAATAATAGATTTTCATTTTTTTTTATAGGCAATCAATTATAATAGTTTTTTAAGATAATCAATTACAATAATTTTTTATATCATCGGGCACATGACAATATCATTTCATTTCGCTGTAAATTGGAACCACAATCACCAGAAGAGGGGGCCACCCGAAATTGCAACTCGAAACCGCAATCGTAGTGCAACTGGAACCGCAACTCAACAAGAGGGGGATCATCACCTCACAAGAGGGAGATCACCACACACGAGGGAATAAAGCCGACAGGAATTAGATGTAATTAGATGTTCTCTAAGAAGAGGGGGACTATCACCCTCCCATATTTCTCCCTAATTAGATGTTCTCCAATGTGGGATTTTAAGCTTTCTGTCATATTTCTTTCATAAGGCACAATTGCATGAGATCGTTTCATGGTGAGACGGGTATAAGTTAGGCATTGATGCTTTAACACTTTGGAAGGGATGAGTGTGATTTGTGCTAGTTTGTACTCCGTCTCATACATGAGACCGTCTCATATGAGTTTTTGTCTTTTTTTTTCATTTGCTGATTTTGCTAAAGATGTAATTCCAAACAATAACAACCAAATCAAGCCAGTAGGAAACGGTTTGTGTGGGCTTTGACTGTTCAGTAAATTGGCGTTCCGCCCCTAGCCGGTGACGGATTTTGGCGGGGTGGGGGTGGCGCTCCTCGTCGGTAAGGGGTTCCGACGGGGAAGGGGTAGCGCCGCCCGTTTAAACAGCGCTATACACACAATATCGCTGTTACAATTATTGCCGGTCACTAGTTTCAATTTATACCTCAACATAGATAATAAAAATATTAATTGCGTATTTTCACTGCTTCTTTTGAAATCTCACGAAGGAAATTTGCCTAGACCAAATGGGATTTTAACATTAAAATGGAAGGTGTAAACCATGTAATACATTTTTGACATGAGTGGCTTGCTACACATCATAATTTGATATGAATTGTAATTAACTTTCTGATTTTCATTAACATCATCAATGATAATTCTGTGTAAGAATGCTCCTAAACTCATTTAGGCACTTCTTAAATAATTGGATAAATAGCCATATGATTTTATATACGTTTAGGTGATACTAAACTAAGGGCGTGTTTTGAAACACTTAAACAGCTTCCAGAAGTACTTATTTTCAAAGCTCCCTCTCACAGCTTTTGAAAATAAGTGCTTCTAGAAGTTGTTTTAAGTGTTTCAAAATACACCCTAAAAAGCGAAAAACCTTTGCCCGTCCCATTAGAGTTTAGGAGGTTCGGGTACCCGGACAATTTCCATCCCTAGTCTAGAGTCAGTCACTAGACCTCTGAGGTAATGTTGGTGTGTGCTGACTGCTGATTTGGCCCATTTCACGACCCTATATGTAATCATTCTTCTATTAGGATTTAAGAATAGAATTCCCTTTTTTTAGCTAAACTGATGTGAATTCAAGCTACTTATTATCTATCTAGAAACTTCCTTTTGCATTAGTCACTCTGAAGCATCAGTTCTTCTACATCCCTGTAGGCTGTGTCTTTATCCATTTTGAAATAATTTTTTTCAGGAAGATAACCATGGGTAGCCAGGAACATCTTATTCAATTTCCGGAATCTGTTATGTTAATTTTTTTCCTTCAAATTCGGGTTCTCTTTCTGACACATTTGTGAAGAGTTTTCTGTTTCTCTACCCCCCTCACCGTCTATCTGCACCTGAGCGATTGATGTGGATTTAGCCATTTTCCCTTCATTTGCCAAGTGAAATTGGCATATAATAAGAACCAATTAAACAGTTGCTGTGGAAAATAGAAAGCGTCTTACCTAAAATTGATTAATGGATTTCTGGGAGTTCAGTTCCACTGCCTGTGTTTTAGGTTGATTTTGATGCTTTACTTCCATAATTGGGGCACAGATGGGTTGGGATGATTGTTTACCTTGTTCAATGGGTGATCAGCCTTGTTCAATTTGTTCTCTTTCGTCATGGTTAACTTTATTAGCCACTGGTGGAGTAGGCTGTAGGCCGTGTGAGACAAGGATGGCAAAAAAGAGAGAGAAAGAAGATTCAAGAGATTCCTTCATCAAGGAATATGTAGCTAATAAAGACTACCAAGAGATGATTGGTGAAGAGGTTCTGCATGGTCTGAGCCGCGATGAGGGGAAGGTGTTTCTATTGGACATGCAAAATGACCGTTTGTTTACACTATGCTTTTGTTGACCCAACACAAGCGCCTTGACTTATGCAAGACACGGTAGTAAATTGTTCTCCGTTATCTCACTTTTTCCTTTCCGTTGGGTTGCAACAAACACAGAGTAAGTAGTACAATCAGGGTGATTTTCTCTCTAAATGGAGTGGTAGAGAGACTCCAAAGTCATGTGGACAAACAATTCTTTTATTTTTGTGTAAATTTGCTAAATTGCCTTCATAGATATTCTCTCTTTTTAATGCATATGTTTGCGCATTTTATTGTTCAGTCCTGTTCGTTGCTGCTTAGGTTTGTTTCTATATGAAGTGCATATTTGCAAACTCAACAAAAATGAATAGAAGCATTTTTTTTTAAGTTGTTAGACTCAACTTTTAAAAAAAATAAGTGTTTATACCCTTCTAGTAGGGTTTGCAAACAGGCTCGAAGAGTGTTTATATCACTACTTAGGCCCCGTTTGCAAACCCAATGACAAAAGCAAAAACACTTTAAAAAAAAAAAAAAAGCACGTAAAACTTGTTTGCAACCACTTCTTTAAGTGCTTATCAACTCTTTTTGCAAAGCATTAATTTATAGCATTTGACTTCTATTTAAGCACTTCTACACACATCCCAAGAAAATATACCACAATACCTTTATTAAAAACATTTTTTTTACAAATACATTTCTATTTAACCACTTCTTAAAATCACCTTATTTTAAAACACTCCTTATTTTGCTTCGACTATGTGGACTGGAAATTTTATGGGCTAATCAAATGATATTTAACTAATCCTTCAAAATTTAAACTTATAAAGCACCCTTAAAAAAAACTTTTAAAGCAAAGGCCAAATCACCCATTTTAGTAAATACAGTATTTTTTTACTTTTTATCAAATTTAGCAATTTTAAAAAAAAAACTAAATTATATACATATTTTTCGCTTTTCATCAAATCTAGCACATATTTTTTCTTTTAATCAAATTATACTCATATTTTTTTTACTTTTCATTTAATTTATCGCATTTTTTTTCTTAACCAAATTATACACATACTTTTATATAAATATTATACCCATACTTTTATATAAATATTATCAAATTAGTTTTATAAAAATACCTTATTTATTAAAATGGTCAAATTTTAAAATAAAAAAAATTATATAATCATATAAAACTTTTAATTCTGAAAAACATGAAAATATCCGTTATACCTGTAGCATGAACCAAAAGGAAAAACAAAGATTCGTGGATGAAACATATTAATGGAGATGAGATGGGAAAAAATGTGTAAGGGCATTGATTATGTGAGAAAAATGCAGGGATTGTCCAAAAAATAGTGATATGATAATAATAAAAAATATAAATATATCATAAAAAAGAAGTATATATCCACGGAGAATGAAATGCACAAATTCAAAAGTAACTGTCTGTCTATAGAAAAATTCATAATTTCATATCCATTTGATGGGTATGAATATTAATTATTATAACGGAAGAATGTGATTCATTATTATAATAAAAATATTATTCATGATACTAAATGACATGATTTATATTATAAAATGATATTAATCATGATAATTGAATGATATGATTTATATCATAAAATAATATTAGTCGCAATATTTGAAAAGTCATGTATGAATCAATTTAATAAATATAATCCAATTTTATGGTGAACATTTACGGAAGACCTACTAAAAATATTTGTTTAATACTCTCATAATCCATTAAAAGTGTGCTTACTTTTTTTATTTGTATGTCCATAAAAAATGTGTTAATTTTTTTTTTTTGGCAAAATCATTTTACATTTACTCTTCAATTATCATTTAATCACTTAAATTAACATTGTATTTTAATAACAATAAATCATTTTATTCATAAATGAATTTCATAATACCTTACAATATCTTTTACTTCATTTACGTTATCTTTTTTGTTTTTTTTTTGCCTGACAAATTAAGTATGATTTTTATAGACAGAGGGAGTAATAACTATTTTAATTCGTTTAAAATATTTTGGGTGAAGATGAGTAATACTCCCTCCTACCCCAGATCGTTGACACATTTACTCGCGTAGTTTAATTTGAGTATTGTTTATTAATATAAGTTGTTTTTTTGTAAGGGTTAATTAAAGGGTAAATTATGTTTAATTTTTTTAGATGTTTTGAGGGTAGAATTTAAAGTGATGTAATTATTTTATTTTATTTTTTAGAAATATGCTAACAAATTTAGGACGGATCTTTTAATAAATGTGTCAATAATTTCGGAACGGGACGGAGGGAGTAATCACATTAAAATCAAGAAACGTTTAACCGGTAAGCTCGAAAGTTGGGAAAACATTGGAATCCGCGAACCGTAGTGGAAACAATTGATTCGAAACAAATTAGGATAAGTAGCAAGGAGTGACAGCCGAGGATGACGTCAAATCCGTAACAGGAAACGAATTAAACTGAGCCCAATATTATATGAGTTAGGATTTTAATCCCAGCGATCACTGCCGATTCTTGAATTTCTTGAATTCTTATTAGGTCCTTAAAGAGGAGGGCAAATTCTTTGCTTTTTGTTGAATTATTTTTTATAAGAAAGATGGGTGCACAAGATTCAGTGAAACGCTCTCTTGTCTTTGCGTATTATGTCACTGGCCATGGTTTTGGTCATGCCACCCGGGTCGTTGAGGTCCTCTCTGTGACTGTTCTTCCAATTTCTGCAATTCTTGATATTGTTCGAGTCTTTGATCATTTATTTACTTATTCTTCAGCTTGATAGTTTTTCTTGTTCTTTTGAAATTATTCAATGATTGCTGTCTTTTCTCGTTCAGAAGTCCAAGAACTACAATATAAGTTCAGGGTTTTTAATAACAGCATTTGATTTCCGTAAAGACTCAACATTTGATATTTTTTTAAGCTCTCTTTTCTTTTGTGCTTCTGAATGTATGCACGGAATGCAGATATATAGTGTTTAGTTTTGTACTATACTGATGATATATTTGGGTAAGAAACTTCTTAGTTTATGTAGAGAGGACATGATCGTTTCTTGAACCCTAATAAAAACAGCCACTTGAACAAGTCTTAATTTGGGGGTGAGAAAGTTACATAAAGGCAAAGAAAAAATGTTCTCATTTAACATTTATTCATTGACCACATCTTCATCTAATCCACAAAGTCCAGCTTCTTAAAGAGCATATTAGATAATTGGTTGAACATATCTGCATTCTGTTCCTAGTACAAAATCTATTCACCTTAAAATAAGGAATTCGACAGATTTATCCGCATTCTTGTCCGTACTATGAAGCTATGGTTTTAAGTTCCGTTTTCTTGTGTAGGTTGCTCGACACCTCATTCTTGCTGGGCATGATGTTCACGTGGTCACTGGTGCACCAGATTATGTTTTTACAACTGAAATACAGTCTCCTCACCTTTTTCTTCGGAAGGTTTCCTAATGTTTTATGATAAATATCTTTTATCTCAAAATGCCTTACAAATCTATAGGTCTAATTAACTGTATGCAAATATATAGGTACTGTTAGATTGTGGAGCAGTTCAAGCAGATGCCTTGACAGTTGACCGCCTTGCATCTTTGGAGAAGGCATGTTCTGCTATTAACATGAAACCTAAACTGCTTTGCACGTATATAATACATTTATGTGTTTGTGAATCGTATGAGTTTCCTGCTCCCTATTTACTGTTTGATTTGTGTATATAGTATTCTGAGACAGCTGTGGTGCCTCGTGACTCTATTTTGGCAACTGAAGTAGAGTGGCTAAAATCCATCAAGGCAGATTTAGTGGTAAACATTTAAATGTAGCCTCTTCAATAGTATACAAGTCTAATCTTTATGCGATATACCATTGGTCTACCTTGAATCATTATGAATGAATTCTGCCAGGTATATGCTTTAATTATCTTTTTTTGTTAAAATCTGTTATAGGTATCAGATGTTGTTCCAGTTGCGTGTCGAGCAGCTGCTGATGCGGGCATACGTTCAGTTTGTGTCACCAATTTTAGGTCATCTCTCTCTCTCTCTCTCTCTCTCTCGTATGATCATATTTCACTAAATGATTGTGGAAAATTGTTAGAGATGGATTTATCATAAACTTCTGTTAAACTTTTTGTCCTCATAAATGCATTGAAGGGCTCGTCTTCAATGTGCCTAGTCATATTATGAAGACTATTGAATTGACCCCTATGAACTTGGTTTTACTGCCTAGGAGAAGTGAAACAAGGACCTTATTGAATTCTCTGTCATGAATTAATTTAATATACTCCAATATATATTCTTATATGTAACAGCATTTTCAGCTTTTCCTCTATGCCATATTCATTTCAGATTTTCAAGTAAATTTATTATTCTTTAAAATTCTGTTGGCAGCTGGGACTTTATTTATGCGGAATACGTAATGGCTGCTGGTCATCATCACCGGACCATAGTTTGGCAGGTCACTACTGTAAAGCTGCTTACAATTATTTCTAGACATGCCTGACCATTGCCCTATTATGTAATTTTACTGTTGGTTAATTGAAAAATCGCAGCATATTATTCTAGTTCATTCTTTTGCACATTAGCAATTTGGAATTTAAAATCATTTTTTAGACTTGTAAATGATCCACAATATATTAAATATTGACTGTTGCTCCTGTTGTTCACTCTCTTATCAAACTTGATCTGAGTTTCTGTAAAAATGGTTTAAAATAGGTGTGAGCAAATGGAGAAGATGCTATTCGTTATTTGAAAATGTGAGCACTCATGGGATGGAATTGGGTCATTATGAAAATCTGAGAACTAAGTTACTAAATTGTATTTAAATAGTTTCTATTCATACTTTGTAGTGCTTTACCTGATTATTAGACTGCCTCACTGTGCTTTAAATGCTTACATCTCTCTACATATATCTCTTATGTATATGCTTTCTGAAAGTCGTGTTTGGATGATACAGATTGCTGAAGATTATTCTCATTGTGAATTCCTTATCCGCCTCCCAGGATACTGCCCAAGTACACCAACACTATTGCATTATTTTACAATAGATAAGTACTTAAGACTGAACATTCTTTTTTGCTATATCTTATCCTTTCACTTTATTATAGTGCCTGCATTCCGTGATGCAATTGACGTACCTTTGGTGGTGAGGAGGTTGCACAAGCCACGTGAGGAGGTACACAAGAAATTTACTTAAAATGTGTTAATGATATTACAATTATAGATGCACAACTTTTACATATTCATGTTCTTTATAATATTCCAGGTGAGGAAAGAACTTGGAATTGGGGAGGATGTGAAGATTGTTATTCTCAACTTTGGTGGACAGGTACCTTTTATGGCCTTAAGACACGCTCAGAGAAAAGCATCTTATATTTGTTCTGTTGTTTGAATTGTGGACTTTGTAAAATCAGTGAGGAATATTTTTCTTTTCATGATGCCAAAAGCATGAGAATATCTTATCCCTATAAAAAGTATAAATATCTTTCATTTATGTTTTCACTTTCTTTGCTTACTATCATTTTCATCCCTACTCTTTGTTACCTGCTTTTGGCTACATTCGATTGCATTAATTTAAATAATATGACATGTTCATCATTTGCAGCCATCAGGTTGGACTTTAAAGGAGGAGTACCTGCCTCATGGCTGGCTTTGCCTGGTATCTTATTCAGACAACCATTATTAATTTCAGGAATTTGTTAAATATACATTGCTTCCCAGTATCAAGGGTAAAATATTTGATTTGGTTTTCAGGTTTGTGGTGCTTCAGAAAGTCTCGACCTGCCTCCGAATTTCGTGAAACTTGCAAAAGATGCATACACTCCTGACGTGATAGCTGCATCTGACTGCATGCTTGGTCTGTTATAACTCTCTGTATATCTTATGTGTTTTGTTTAAGGGAAGCTGTACACAAGCCCACAATTCGTTTAAAAATTTCAGGTAAAATTGGATACGGGACAGTTAGTGAGGCCCTCGCATACAAGATACCATTTGTCTTTGTTCGTAGGGACTACTTCAATGAGGAACCTTTCTTGCGGAATATGCTTGAGGTAAAATTAGTTTTGGTTCTCATCGTGTAGGTAGGTAGGTGATGCATCAAAATTTGAGCCCACTGTCTTTTCTATAATCAGATTTGATGAACACCAGTGTTTTTTCCTTAGTTCTATCAAGCTGGTGTTGAGATGATAAGAAGAGATTTACTCACTGGACACTGGAAACCGTACCTGGAACATGCAATTAGCTTAAAGCCGTGTTACGAGGGTGGAATAAACGGTGGTGAGGTATACACGCCTTCCATTCTTTGTTTTGAAATTATGTTTCTGCATTGTTCGTTTATTAGCTTTTTTGTTAATCTTAAATTCCATATAAATATTGTGTACAAAAAAATGTTGGAGATGATATTGTTGGGGCACATATATCTAAGATATGATGGTTTCTCTTATTTGCAATGTGATGTATCTTGTTTTAAGTTCTAAATCATGCATCTATTTAAGAACGACAACTTTAATTTGCTCCATTCAGGAGACTTTTGATGGTCTTTAATTGTATGAAATTCAACCAAGGGAATACTATGTTTTCCTCATGTTACATGTATGAGGAAATATTCATGATAGTAATATACTTGATAATCCTCTATTACAAAATTAACCTTTTTGGTCCTTGTTCTTTCTATTTTTTATGCACGGATCTGCATGTCTTTTTCCTTGTTGGATGACATGGTCTGTAATACAAATAATTTAGCTTTTTATTCTTTCTTCTTTATCATTATCTCAGCTTTATATCTGAAAGTGTGATTCTGATTCTATGTACAATTTCAGGTTGCTGCTAAAATTTTGCAAGATACAGCCACTGGAAAAAACTATACAGCTGATAAGGTGAATCTAAAGTTTGTTGCACTGTCAATGCATAAGAAATTTGAAACATAGAGCTCAAGGCTATAGAGTGCTTATTGTTGGTTTTCTTTTTGGAGACATTGATTGTTGTGATTTTCTCTTTTTTGCTTGAGTTGTTTTAGCTTAGCGGGGCTAGGAGACTACGTGATGCTATTGTTCTTGGGTATCAATTACAAAGGATTCCTGGAAGAGATCTGAGTATCCCAGAATGGTATGCAAATGCTGAAAATGAACTTGGTCTCCGTACTGGATCTCCTACTGCTGAAATGATTGACAACAGTTTTCACTCTCCTTCGTGAGTGATTCTCTCTCATGGTCCTCGTTAATCTTTGCCTTTAAACTGCTTAACGTTTTCACAAGTTACCATTTTCACATATTTTCACTAGACAACCAATTGACTTTGAGATCCTTCACGGGGATGTTATGGGTCTCTCTGATACGGTGAACTTCTTAAAGAGCCTGTCAGAACTTGATGCGGTTCTCGACTCTGGAAAGAGTGCTGAAAAGCTCCAGATTAGGGAGCGAAAAGCTGCTGGTCGTTTATTTGACTGGGAGGTATCTTTCAATTTTGCACTTCTGAATTCTGATATTAGTAGGTCTTTGGTGATGTTTAACATAGTGAATATCATGATTACAGTTAAAAAAATTCGTCTAATATATTTATGTTAAAACTTGAGTGTAGGAAGACATTTTTGTGGCAAGAGCACCTGGAAGATTAGATGTTATGGGTGGAATTGCTGATTACTCCGGAAGCCTTGTACTTCAGGTACGTTAAGCCAGCCCCCTTTCCCAAGTCCCATAAAGTAAAAACGTAAAAAATGAAAATATTATTTGCATTTAGTACATTCTCTTTGACAAAAGACATTTATTTTATACTTGTAAAAAAAGAGCATGTAATAGTCAAGAGTTGAGATGATGAATCATATAAGACAAATAAAATTAATGTTTTAAACTATGCTACTCATTGTGTTGATGATTTCTCTACTGCTTGTTATAAAATGCTTTCAGATGCCAACTAGAGAAGCTTGCCATGTTGCTCTGCAAAATATCCAACCAGCAAAGCAGAGATTGTGGAAGCATACTCAAGCTCGACATAATGCTAAAGGACAAGGACAAATTCCTGTTCTGCAAATTGTATATGAATTCTTTTAGACTGAAGTTTTATAATGGAGAAATTCAATATCAACATGCCTGTTTATTACATAGTCCTTAACTCTTTTTTGTCAGGTATCGTATGGATCTGAATTAAGCAATCGTGGACCAACCTTTGACATGGATCTGTCCGATTTCATGGATGGAGACCAACCGATGTCGTATGAAATGGCCAGAAGTTACTTTGCTCGGGATCCATCCCAAAGGTTTTAACTTTTTCATTTTATTCTGTTGACTGCTTTTAAATGGTCACCAAATGTGGTAGTACTAACTTGATTATGGTGTTAGATGGGCGGCATATACAGCGGGAACCATTCTTGTCCTGATGAAAGAACTTGGGATACGCTTTGAGAATAGTATTAGTATACTGGTATGTGTTTTTATTACTCAAAAATATTGTTCTTTTGCAGTTATGATATCTAGTCATTCTTATCATATAACTAAATGGCTGATAGCAATCTTGGGTTAAAATAATTAAGAAGAAAAGGTTTGTGGTTTGTTTTATCCTCGTGATATATTGCCCTGTCCATATTTTAATGGTCTTCTTTTTTTCAACTTCTTAATGAACTTCTTTTAGGTTTCATCTGCTGTGCCGGAAGGCAAAGGCGTCTCATCTTCTGCTGCGGTGGAGGTCGCTACCATGTCTGCAATTGCTGCTGCTTATGGTGCTCACCTTCTCCCTTTATTAGCTTTGTGACTATTATAGTAGCATTACTAAGTATATATATATAACAATTCACTTTCAGGCCGTATCTGATTTCTCTCGGAAGATATAAAAATATATTCATGACATATGTTTGTTTGTCTCTGTGTGATTACCTTTATTTTATGTTTTTGATTCACTGTGTTGTATATTTATGTTGGCATTTGTGCTTTTCAGGATTAAACATCGACCCTAGAGAACTTGCTTTGCTCTGCCAAAAGGTTTACATTATGATGTGTGACTATACACAAGCACACTCACTGAGAACTTTTTTTTTTTGTTAATTTTATTATTTTTTTCCGATTCCCAACGGTTGACAACATTTTGCAACGTGAAGGTGGAGAATCATGTAGTTGGAGCTCCATGCGGTGTGATGGACCAGATGACTTCTGCATGTGGTGAAGCTAACAGACTTCTTGCAATGGTTTGTCAGGTAATTGACAAAATTCAAGGAGGAGAACACATCCTTTGAAAAAATTTATCGAACTAATACCCTCAACTTGTGTGCAGCCTGCTGAGGTGTTAGGTCTGGTGGACATTCCTAATCATATAAGATTTTGGGGAATTGACTCAGGAATCCGCCACAGGTACTAGGTCTTCAAAGTTTGCCAAATAATTATGCCATTTGTCACGTTAATGTTATTGGTTTAGACATATATTATACTTCTTAAAGTGCTCTGATTCTAAATCAATGGCTAATTTGGCAGTGTTGGCGGGGCTGATTATGGATCTGTGAGGATAGGAGCCTTCATGGGCCTGAAAATTATAAAGTCCGTCGCAGCAGGTTTGCTATCACATTCTTCTGCTAACGGGGTGACGTCTGATGATCTGGAAGAGGATGGAATCGAACTACTGGAAACCGAGGCCTCCTTGGACTACTTGTGCAACTTGTCACCACATAGGTTTAACTCCAGTGTCAATTTCCGCCGTTCATTTTTTTCCTTTTGGTTCTTAATCTATAGTGGTGTGGATGTTCTGCTCAAATATGTAATCTAATTCGATATCTTTTTGGTGGTTTTCAAAATCAGATATGAAGCTCTTTATGTCAAGCAGCTTCCGGAAACTATTGCTGGTGAGACATTCTTGCAGAAATATGATGACCACAACGATCCAGTCACTGTAATAGACGCGAAGAGGAATTATGGACTCAGAGCAGCTACCAGACATCCTATATATGAAAATTTCCGAGTCAAGGTAAAAATGAAAAAATAATAAATGTTGAAATAACTACGCGCAAGTATAAGGTGGATGATAAAATTAATTAATCGCTTACTCACTACCCCGTTTTGAATTCTTCCAACTTACTAATAAATTTTGATCGGGTTTTAATGTGATTACAGGCCTTTAAAGCCCTACTAACATCCGCAACTTCAGATTATCAGTTGACTGCTCTTGGAGAATTGATGTACCAGGTATGTAGAGTATTTTCATCAACTAAATATATCGTGATCTTCATCTTAATATTTTTCTCAACAATTTATCTCATGATACTTAGGTAATTCTTGCTTTATTCACTTATATTGATTGATGGTTTATCTTTCGCGCGTTGATCTACAGTGCCACTACAGTTACAGTGCTTGTGGACTAGGGTCAGATGGGACAGACAGGATTATCCAGCTAGTCCAAGAAATGCAGCACGGTAAAGTTTCTAGGTCCGTTGAAGGCACATTGTACGGTGGCAAAATCACCGGTGGTGGGTCTGGTGGAACCGTGTGTGTCGTTGGACGGAACTGCCTCCGAAGCAGCGAGCAAATTCTTCAGGTAATCGGTTATGCACCTCAAGACTTATTACGGATGAATTATGAATAATCACTTGAAATTATAATGTAATATCATGATCTTGATGCTTTGATTTGAATGTGCAGATTCAGAAAAAATACCAAGATGCAACAGGCTATCTGCCTATTCTTTTTGAGGGGTCATCACCAGGTGCTGGGACATTTGGCCATCTCAGAATTCGTAGGAAACAAAAATGATGGGTTGGGTTGCAAAAATAAAAAATGGGCATTAATATTTCCCCCATTATTTAAAACTAGTTATCATCCTCCATAATTATTGATATGTTTCCTTGTGTGGATAAATTGTGGATGGGAATTTGAAATTATATACTATTACACTGATACTGATTATTATCAATATGTTTAGCAGTTTAATAAATCCCATAAGATGATCAAGAAAAACTCAAATAACTTAAAATAACTTCTTTTTTAAATAAAATGATTTAGTATTGCTTTTAGATGATTAATAAACTAGATTTATACCATCTTTTAAAACTGATTTTTATATATATCAACTTAAACAACTTGTATAGAAAAACAATCACTCATAAACACGTCTAAATATTGACAATAATATTATTATCTTTCTCTTGATAATATGATTCATAGGTTGCTACTCTGGTTTTTGAATCAGGTTGCTCCATCCCTTGTGCGAACCCCTTGGTCATATTCACAAAGTAATCCTTGTTCAATACTTTCCACTCCTATAATCATCCATATCGAACAGATGAAAATGACCAGATTAGCCTTTAAGCATGAAATAATGAGAGAAATAGTTATTATAAGTTACCTCAAAATCCCATTCACCATACAAGTTTGGATCCTTCTTGTTTTGCCAAACATATGCTTGAACTTGCACCTTATCTGAACTATCCTGCAAAATTCAAGAACGCGATGAACCATCTCGATCAATTTCTACGAAAACAAGTTGTAACAGCCATCAAGCCTCTAAAGTGCAACTCCCTAAAATGCAGAAAACAGAAGAGTTAATGACTCTAAGGTACAAAAAATAGGAAGTAGTAACTCTAAGGTACAAATGCAATTTTTATTTACTCTAAGATACAAAAAAAAAAGATTTTGTTTGAAAAAAAAAAAAAGCTGTCTTTTTCCAAAAAAAAGTTGCATTTGTACATTAGAGTTTTTTGTTTTTGCACTTTGTATCTTAAAGTTTTTCCCCCAAAACAGAATTAAGTTGCATATTTAGAGTTGGCATGCATGCCTTGAGAAAAACATCGACGGTCGTTCTTTCGTACTCGTTGTCCTCGAATAAATCCAGAATATGAAGCTCAGGAGGAGTGATGTCCATTAGAAGCTGTAAGATAAAGATACGTAATGATCAAATAATTAAGCCTCAATCTTTAAAATAAAATCTCACTTCTGTAAAGAATAATGTTTTTCATTTTGAATTTATAATGAGAAACAAACCTTCCCAATGACCTTGTTATTTTCAGCAGGGATAATTGCAGGGTAAACACGTCCCTTGATGCTAAATCTATGGCTGCAAAATAAAGATGAATAAAGGATTTGTCTAGCAAATTAATACTAAGCTCCATAAATGTGTAATTTGCAAGTGATGATTTTATTTTATTACTAGTGAGGTAGGATGGCAGGGGAAGAAGGCGGAACGCGACTAATGAGAGCACCAACGACGTCGTCAGCTAGGAGGCTGCCTACACGAACACGTTACAATTGCCCCCTGATACCATTCTTCAATGATGATGATACTGATGTTCAGATTTTCTGGTTTTACTAACTTGCGAAAAAATGGTGTTCTTGTTGCAACACTAACTCAAAGGATTTTCTTTTTCAACACAAATCTGTACGAATTTTGCAAAGGAAAATGTTGAAATAATATCATAATTTGTGACATTTGATCTTCGAAAATGAGCTGAAAAATGTATTAAGAAAGAGGACCCCGTAAAAATTCAGACCCGAATAAATAGGATCCCCGTAAATTTCGTTGAATTTGAGATTGCTCAATTTTTATTCTTTACAGAAAAAAGGTCATACCCATATACATTTAGAGTGATGTTTGTGTGCACCAATTGCATCTTGGATTTAATTTTAATTTCGATGAATTATCTACACCCTAAACATTAAATTATGAACCATAAATCATGACATAATCGAGTCGGGTGAACCATGAACAACTCGGACCTGTTTAAAAAAAAAAAAAAACTAAATGAAAATCCAATTGCACCAAATCAAAATTGGTGCAAAATAGTGCACATGAGAATTCTTCATACATTTATTCATCTATAACTATTAAATTCTTGTACATTATGTGCGTATAGTAAAACTAATTCCTCATATTTTTTTGAGGAACTAATTCTATTGAGAGAGATCATTTACTTTGATTTGTTAATTGAATAATGTCTGAGGAAAAAAAAAAAAAACAGGTTATATATAATCAAAAATACTTTCAAGGGCCGGGCCAGGCCGAGCATCATAATAAGTCAGGTTTCAAGGGCCAGGCCAGGCCCAAACTTGGTCAATAAGGTCGAAACTTTTGGGGGCAAAAACTCTACAATTGAAAAAAGAAATAGCTACCAGCTACAAATTAACTTTTTTAGGCACGTACAAAGTCCAATTTACCCCTAATTTCCATCTACAAAAATTGAATAAATTAAAAGTAAATTAAAATAGATAAAAAATTAAATTTGATGGGACAATACACTGCAAGTCTCAACCATCCTGCAGTTTGTCAGGGTTTCACGTCACATTTGCAGAGATTTTTCTTTTTTGTTGAATTTGTTTACTTTGTCAATATCTTTTTTTTCCTTATCTTCATTTAAGAATTATTTTATTTTTGTAGTAATCTCAATTTCCCATCTCTTATTTTTTTATTTTAAAGTCCTCATGTGCATTTTTTTTTTTTTGATTTGTCTAATTTGTCAAAATTTGTTTTCCTTATCCTTTTATTAAGAATTATTTTATTTTATGATAATCTTATCCTTTTTTATTACTGTATACACACATAAAAAAAAATATTTCATTAAATAAAAAATTACATAATCATTAAACAAACATTGCATGCACCCATAAAAAAATTGTATATATACATGAATTTGTATCTTCACATTTCATATTAAATAAAAACATTATATACACTAAAAAAACATTTTGTACACGTAAATTATATTACTTACACGCGTAAAAATTATATATAACTTAAAAAATTGCTTATACAGACACATAATCAATTTGAATCTTTCACACTGAAGAATCATCGATTCTACGGCATCTTCTTTACTGCATAATCACCAAAACTATCAGCAAATCATCAAAAAACCAAAAAATCACGTTACAAAAATCACCAAAAAAAACTTGTTACCAAAAAATCAACAAAAACTACCCCAAACAATCACCAATTTGTAAAATCAACCAATGAATTAACATAAAAAACCATAAATTTAGAACACAAACATCACCATAATAAAAACATAGAATTAAAACCCCTAGATCTCTTCAATAAAGTAACAAAGAAAACTAACCCTGACGAGATCTACAGAAACTTTAACAACATCGATCGATCGATCTATCTTAGATATTGTTCCTGGCACAACCCGTGATTTTTGAACACCCACGCCTCAGACGGATTAGCCCCGTTCTCCCGGTATCCCAATCGTAATAAGAACGTCATTAGATCGACCAAAAACGGCACCACCAAACACAAATCGACCACCACCATCAACCCACCCAATCACCGCCAATCGACCACCGCCATCGCCCAACCCACCACCGCCATCGATTTGTTTCTCAGCCCAGGAACCATCACCACCAACACTACCAAACCCACCCCCACCCCCTAAAAACCAAACACCACCACCATAAAATCTTTAAAAAATCGAAACCCTATTTCTATTCCACCACCGCCAAGACCTCTCCAACTCACTCCGCCCTTTTTCCCCCGACGGATCTTCCATCCGTCCGTCCAAAAAACACCACCATCGCTTTCGTCCACCCCCTCGTCGTCGTTGTCGCCCCAGATCCACGCTGCCGCCCCCACCGCCTGCAGACCAAGGCTCTCTCCGTTGCCGTCCCCTACCTTTTCTGTGGAAACAGTGGAGGCAAAAAATAATTCTGAATTAGTAGAGAGAGAAAGAGAGAGAGAGTATGTTATGAGATAGATAGATATGGGAGAGTGGGTAAAATAACTTGCAGATAAATAATTGATGTGGTTAGCCATTTTTTAAATTTTAAATATAAAATATAATTATGGGTGAAGGGTGTTATGGGTATATTTTGTACTTAATAGCTATTTTTAAAAGCAATTTGTAGTCGGTTGTAAGTGGCAGTGGGTTTTGTGTACCATAGAGTAATTATACCAATTTTTTTTTTTTAAGCAATAAGGCCGAAACTTTTAAATGTAATGCAAAAAACCTAATTGGCCCAGCCGCTTTGGGCTAAATTTGAACTTTAAAAATGTTGCAAAAACAAAATAATGTACATGAGTTATTTATGTCTTTTTTTTTGAAAGGCATGAGTTATTCATGTTAAGTTGTACATTTAATGCTTTAAGGAAGTAGTCACCAAAAGGTTGAGGTCGTTAGAAGTTGGAAAGAATACATCAATGAGGAATAATTGATTTCAAAATTTATGTTAGGAGTCGGTATCGAATGAAATTTTTTATTATATTTATAAATTAATATTATATTTTATTTTTTTTTAGAATTAATTGCACATATTTAGTTTGTACCAAGTTTATTGTAAGAGTTATATATTAATATAAATTATTTTTTATTGAGGGTTAATGATATATAGTGTAAATAAAAGGAGATAAAATTATTTTTAGTGTGAGATAAGTAATAGCATGTGATGTAATATCGAAATATTTGAAGGAAACGATTTAAGTTGATTGAGATATTTTATAGTTATTTTAGAAAATGTATGAGACGCGCCGATTTGTCTCAAATACGAAATAGGATACTAACCAAAGACAAATTAACATTCACCTCTCTCAAAGTGTTAAAACGTCATACCCAAATTATATTCCTTTATACCGAGAAACTGTTTCACACAAATGTACCTCTTTTGACAAATATTTTGAATTCAGGATGAAATGAGTAACATTTATCAATTAATATTATTATATTTATAAATTTCTATTATACTAACATTTAAGTGTGTATAAATGTTACATTATTAATTTATAAATATAATAATATAGAATATTGTGATATTAGTAAATATCAAGTTTCACATGGCGAACAAAATTCACAGAAGAGTTTCTCTTGTATCAGATGATAGTAGAATAAAAATTGATGTTTTAAAAGAATGAATAAGAAAATGAATTATTTTCAAATTTCCTTTCCTCTGGGTACCAAGGCGCCACGTCACCGTACGGCTCCTGCACCACGCGGCAACTTGCCAACTGCTAATAACGACCAAACTTCTCTCAACCCAAATTCCCAAATCAAAAGCAGCCATGATCCACAATTTCACCATCATTTCTCGTCCCACAATAAACCCTTTCTTTCGTTCCTTAACAAAACTCCCCCTTCATACTAAAATTATCCTCTCTTTCTCTCGCGCAATGCAATGCTCCAATGCAGCAAGAGCTGCACACACAGTGCACCGGGTCCCGGACTTTGGACCGACCGAAATGGAGCGGATAGCTGAGCAGACATTTGCGAGGTACGTGTTCGATGAAATGCCCCACAGAAAAGGCAAAGGGGTTGCTATTGTTTGGTTCAGAAACGATTTAAGGGTATTGGATAACGAGGTTTTGTTCAAGGCGTGGGCTTTTTCCGAGGCTCTCTTGCCCGTTTATTGTGTCGATCCCAGGGTTTTTGGAACTACGCATCACTTTGGTTTCCCTAAAACTGGAGGTATTTGAACAGATTCGACAATTCTGTTGAACTCTGCTGCTTTTTATTGTGTTTATTGAAGCCAGATTATTATAATTGTTGTGAGAGTGGAGTTTCGGAAGGCATTAATTTGGTGATTTGTTAGATTCGACAATTCTGTTGAACTCTGCTGCTTTTTATTGTGTTTATTGAAGCCAGATTATTATAATTGTTGTGAGAGTGGAGTTTCGGAAGGCATTAATTTGGTGATTTGTTGTGATTCAATGTGACTTGATCAGATTATATGTCCACTCTTTTTTAATTTATTGTGGAACAGAGTGTGGTCACGGGGTTTATTAGGATAAACACTATCTCAATTGATATGACCTCCCAAAAGGCCTCATACCAATTGAGATAGTGTTCATCCTAATAAACCCCATGATTCTCCCATATTTTTTCGATGTGGGATATTGTTTGAACCCCAACAATCCTCCCCTCAAACAAAGATTACCGAGCCTCCCCTTAAACGACCCGCTCTATCTAGGTCAACACCGCCTAGTCCATAGAGACCCCCGTTTCTTCACCGTCTTATCTGTTTAACACCGGGGACTACTCCACATCGTTTCGTCTGGGACCATGGCTCTGATACCACTGTTAGGAATTAAACAAGCAATTATGGAGAAAATAATAGAATCCAGGAATTTAGAGACAAACAATTTGGTTTACCCAATTAAATGACTATGACTACGTCTGGGGAACCTACCAAGCCTTGGGAGATTCACTTTTTTCGTGTGTTATTTTCAGTATAAAGAGGCCGTCTACATGAGTCAAGCTCTAATTCATCCAAGACAACAAGGAACTGTTCGACCACCAGGCCTTGGTCGAAGTTCCTTCGACGATCGCCAAACTCAGCCTAATGCTCGTCTCTCGTCAAGCGCTCGACCTCCTTTTTGGTCGGCATAAGTGCTTCGACCTAACACCATGGTCGAAGCCTTACGCCCTTTTGGATCCTTCTCCGACTCAGGCTCCACAACCCAACAATCTCCCACCGAGACCGACTTCAACTCAGAATTTGTCTCACGCGCTCCAACGGTTTCTCTCCCCTTTGGTAGTAGTGTCGGGCCTTATGTTCGATTTCATCCAAGGCGGTTGAAGTCATGCATAACTTCAACTTCTCTAAGGTCACAACCTTAGTCAACATGTCAGCAGGATTCTCACTTCCCCTTGATCTTCATCAGCTGTATGATCTTGTTCTCGATGAGGTAACGAATGTAATGATACCTCAACTCAATGTGCTTCGTCCTCGAGTGAAAAGATCGAATTCTTCGCCAAGTGAATAAAGCACTCACTGACCCTTATACAAAATACTATACTTTTGCTCCTTCCCCAACTCACACGTGATTCTCGCAACCAAACCATTTCTTTACTAAATTCGATGGATCGCAGAACGTACTCCCCCTCGCAGTGGATCGAAGCTACGATCTTTTGCAACTTTGAAGCCCAAGATATTGTTGTACCACCAAAAGTAAACACATACCCTGTAGTACTCCTCCTTTTGTCGAGATCATTTGATGTCAAGTCTGCATCAACATATCCTCATCAACCCAACGCTTTTGCCCTCGGAGCACAAAGCTTGTTCAAGAAGACCTCTCAAGTATCTAAGGATCAACTTCACCGCCTCTCAATGTCGCTTATTCTATTGCCCATAAACCGCTAACAACTCCCACCGCTTATGCAATATCCGGTCTTGTACACACCATTGCATACATCAAACTTCCAATTCTTTGGCCTTCACGGAGTGTTTTGTATGTAGGTCCGCCTCTTCGCTACTTTAGGGTGAGTCCTTGTTGATAGCTTGAACTGGCTTCCCAACGGGACCCGAACTGGCTTTTGCATCTTCCATACTAAATCTCTCCAAGACTTTCTTTATGTATTCAAATTTCAAGAAAGATACAACTTTTCTCGCCCACCTTGTCACGACGATTCAGATACCCAAGATTTGCTTGGCCTCTCCAAAGTCCTTCATAGCAAACCTTTCGCATAATTTTTCCTTCAACTTGCTCACCTCCCGAAAGCACTAGAGTCCTGCTATCAACATATCATCAACATATAATAGCAAAATAATATAACCATCATCATACCTCTTGGAAGTAATGAAAGAATGGTCGACCCTCACACCTCTTGATCTCAATCTCGTCATGAACCCATCAAACTTTTGTACCATCAGAATGGAGCTTGTTTTGAATGGTACAAAGCTCTTTCTTCAACTTGCAAACTAGCTCACTACTCCCCAGACAAGTATCCCTCCGGGTTTTCATGTAGATGTCCTCATCTAAATCACCATGAAGAAAAGACGGTTTTTACGTCCATCTGTTCTAACACCAAATTTTCTGCGGCCACCGGACTCGAAACCAATCGAATGGTAGTTAACCTTCACCATTGAGTAAAACATCAAGATAGTCAATATCATGTTTCTGCTTTAAACCCCTTCACAACCAATCTTGCCTTTGTAGCGTTTGCTTCCATCAGCCTCCTTTTTATTTTGTAAACTCACTTGTTACGCATCTTTCTTTTCTGCCCCCAGGAAGCTCGAAAGCTCCCCAAGTTCCGTTGGTCATCAATGAATTCATCTTATCATCCGTTGCAAGTTTCCACTTGTCCACCGCTTCACTACGTGTTCTTTCTGATAACATTCAGGTTCACCACCATCACCGACAATAAATAATGGAGGAGGTGAATACTATCGAGATCTCTCGATCCTCGTGGATCTCCATGGTGAATTGTTGGTGGTGGTGTACTTGGTTCTTCCTCAACAATCACGACCATCTAGAACCCCTTTGCTTTCCACACGAGTTCGAAATGTCTAACTCCACAACCTCGAGACTCGTAACCACCTTTTCTTTGATTTTCCCAACCTTTGTTTTTGTACATCACCGCTCATTAAATATGACATCTTGACTACGAATCACCTTTCGGTTTTCCTTATCCCAAAATCGATAGCCAAATTCATCACCGCCATATCCAACAAACGTACACTTAACAAATTTTGCATCCAACTTACTTCTACTTCGCCGAATCAATACATGAACATACGCAACACACTCAAATACTCGAAGAAAAACAGTTTACCTCGCTTTCCCGACTTGGGCCTCCTCCCAGATGCCATTTTTCAAAGGAGTTGAGGTCCTCTGTTTATCAAGTAAGTTTCTTTGTGTTAATTGTCTCGCCCCAAAAACATCTTTGGCGGCCCACACTTCAATCTCGTACTCCCTAGCACGCTCACATAGGGTCCTGTTTCATACGCTTCCGCCACGCCCATTCTGCTTGTGGAGTTCTCTCACTTGTTTTCTCCATTCGATTCCATTCACCCTTCACAGAATCCTTTTGAACTCACAGAGCTCGTACTCTCACCATTATCGGATCTCAAACGCTTCACCTTGAGACCTGTTTAGGTTTCTACAAGAGCCTTCCATTTCTCGAAAGCATTAAAGGCATCGGAAACTTATTTTTCAAGAAATAAACCCATACCTTTGTCGTGGAGTCGCCAATGAAAGTCATGTAATATGATGCTCCACCAAGGGATGTCACTTGTGTTGGACCCCACAAATCATCGCGAACTAACTTCGAACCTTCGCTTTCAAGTTTCTCCGCCTCCCTTCAAAAAAACTCATCATTTTACGTTTTTTCAATACACAATCCTCACACAAAACCAATGTCAATCGCCTTTGAGGTCCCACGGTTTACCCTTCGAGCACATAACTTTCATCCCCTTTTCACTCACGTGGCGAGGCTACAATGCCACAAATTTGCATTCCTTTTTCACTTGCAAAAGCAATGCTATCCCGTGTTGCTGTCATATACAACGCCCCTCTTTATTTCCACGAGCCACTACCATGACACCTTTGGATATCTTCCACGAAAGTTACACCCCAAAGGTCACCTTGTAGTCCTCGGCATCAAGTTGCTCCAACCGAAATCAAATTCCTCTTCAAACCAGGAATATGTCTCATATCTTTCAATTGTAACATAGTCTCATTTGGTGTCTTAATCCGAACATCCCCCTTCCCTTTGATTTCTAACGGCTCATCATCAGCTAGATAAACCCTCCCAATGTTCCCGGAAGTGTACCTCTCCATATTTCAACACTGCTGCACGAATGAAACGATGCTCCAGAATCTAACGCCCACGACTCCAATTGACTGCTTACACTCAGAATCAATGCATCTGAGTCCTCATCAATGGCAACGTTATCGAGTTGTCATTCTTGTTTGGTCATTTCGCTTGTGCCTTAGCACGTGTCTTGCACTCCTTCTTGTAATGACCAAGCTCATGACATTTGTAACACTCAACCTGACTCTTATCTTTCTTGGACTTATCTTTGCCCCTGACTTTGATCTACCCCGATTTGGCTTCCTCGATTCAGATTTGCTTGCTTTCCCCTGTACTCAAAGCAGATCCTGTGGCCACACCCAACTCTTTTTCCTTGAATTTCTTCGCTCATGACCAAATCTCTAACCTCATCGAATTTTAGTTTCACTTTACCCGCCAAGCACTAATAGCCGCCACCGCTCCACCCAACTTTTCTAAGAAAGACAACAAAATTAAGGCTTGAACTTCATCATCAAAATCAATCTCAACCGAGCTCAATTGGGCTATGATCATATTGAACTCGTTAGAGGTGGTTAACTACCACAAGATCCTCCGCCATCCTCGGGTTGAATAACCTCCGCATCGATGAACCTTGTTAGATTCGAGATTTTTTTCATACATCTCGACCAATATCTCCAAAGATCTCCTTAAACAACCTCCAAGTGCCCCCCTGCATATAGTCATTCCTCGATTTAACCGGATAACCAAATTGTTTGTCTCTAAATTCCTAGTTCTATTATTTTCTCCATAATTGCTTGTTTAATTCCTAACAACTAGTATCAAGAGCATCGGGTTAAAAGAGATCACGGGAGAGCAATTATGATGGTGAAGGGAAATCGTCTGTTGAGAAGTTTGATGGAACGAATTTTGGATTCTGGAAATTGCAGATCGAAGATTACCTGTACGGTAAAGATCTGTATCAATCGTAGGGTGAAAAACCTGAAGAGATGAAGGACGACGAGTGGAAATTGCTGGATAGAAAGGCGATGAGTGTGGTTCGCCTGCAGCCGTTATCGAGAACGTCGTCCTACATACGGTGAAAGCAAAAACCACAAAGGAGGTCGAGCGACGAGAGACCCGAGCATTGAGGCGCTTCAGCCGAGCGATCGATCGAGAGGACCCGCTTGACCAAGGCCCGTGGTCGAGCGGGTTCCGCAGCTGTGCACGTGAATTAGGGCTTTGGCCCATGTCTCACTTAAATACCTTGACTCATTGTATTTGCCTCTTTGTACGAAAATAACACACGAAAAGAGTGAATCTCCTGGCTTGGTAGTGCCCACAGACGCAGTCATTCCTGACGAACTGGGTAACCAAATTGTTTGTCTCTAAATTTCTAGTTCTATTATTTTCTCCATAATTGCTTGTTTAATTCCTAACATGTGGATAGTGATTGTATAAAGCTGCTGTTTTGCAATTTACAGTTAGCTTGTGACTCGTTTTATAATATTAAGATATAGATGAACGTGGAAATATATTGGGTTTGAAATTTTGGTTGTTTTTCCATGGAGTGTTGATGTGGATGTTATACTTTCTTCTTTGGCAGTTGGTCGCCTTAAAACAGAGTTTGATGAAAAGGGGTCTCAACCTATTGATTCAGCATGGAAAACCAGAGCAAGTTCTTCCTTCTCTTGCAAAAGCATATGGAGTCCACACTGTTAAGAAAACCTTATCTGAATTTTTTTTATTTTTTTGAATTTGAACTGACATGGCTAGTTGGGCATGTACTGAATTTTGTTGTTTTAAAAAACAGGTTTATGCTCAGAAAGAAACATGCAGCGAGGAGCTAAATGTTCAGAAATTAGTGTCGAAAAATTTGCAGAAAGCGATGCTACCGTCATCTGAAGGAGTGTCCAATAAGTACAAATCTGTAAATGGTATTAAACTTGAATTAATCTGGGGGTCTACTATGTACCATATTGATGACCTTCCATTCAGTTCCATGGCCTTACCAGATGTTTATACTCAGTTCCGAAAGGTATTTTTCTTCTTACAGGCATGAGCGTTCTTTTTTTAATTAGAAGAGACTTCTTATATTACTGACTCTATGACGGTCAAATACACAGTCAGTTGAATCGAAGTCTGTTATACGGAGTTGCATAAAGATTCCAGCATCACTTGGACCCTCACCAGAAGTTAAAGATTGGGGATGCATTCCAGAGATTTCTTCCCTTGGGGTTCCATCTGAAAAGGTACATGACCGTTTATTTGGAAATATAAATCCACTGGTGAAATTGCTTGCATTGGGACTAAAAATTTCATTAAATTTCATATTTATCAATGCAGGTCAGCAAAGGAATGACATTTTCAGGGGGTGAAAGTGCAGCATTGAGTAGAGTACACGAGTATTTCTGGAAGAAGGCAAGAACCTTGTTTTGTGATTTATTCTTCGTTACCAAAATTTTCAAATTCATGGCATAAAAATTCTGGATGAGCATCATTATAATACCCTTTTCTCCGTTTCTAGTTTTTAAAAAAATTTGACCCCACATTATCGAATATTGATAAATGAAGCATTCAATGATTTATTTCAGTTTTGTACTTTCATAGGATCTTTTAAGGTCATATAAAGTGACACGAAATGGAATGTTAGGACCTGATTACTCAACAAAGTTTTCTCCTTGGCTTGCCTCTGGAAGCCTCTCACCTCGCTTCATTTATGAAGAGGTATATATAAAGCTACTTACTTCCATATATTGATCTTACGTCTAATCAACAGCAGTATCATGTTAGTGAAGATACTGATATTGACAGGAGATCAATTTTCTTAGGTGAAGAGATATGAAAAGCAAAGAGAAGCAAACGACTCTACATATTGGTATTTCTTCTCTCCATCTCACATTGCATATCAGTTTATTTATTTCATTTACGCATGTATTTCTGCACTATAAGCATGCAAATGGATGAAAAATGGGTACTTAAAGGATTATCCCTGAAAAGCTACTCTAGTGTTAACCAGGGTGTTGTTTGAACTTATATGGAGGGACTACTTCAGATTTCTGTCAATCAAGCAAGGGAACTCTCTTTTCCATGCAGGTAATTAAATAAATGGAGTTATCCGTTCCATGATTGAAAGAAAAAACTCTCAGCTCCCATTTTAGAATCAAATATATGTGTCGAAGTGAACTGACTGATTATGTTGCAATCCAGCAGAGCTGTTGGACTTTTAGTCGATTGTGAATACTGTTTAAAAATTTAAGAACACATTGGAGCATCAGCTCAAGTCAATTTGTTTATCCTGTTGCTAGAGTGAAATGTTGCAATATCTGAGATTTTCATAGCTACATATATAATTGTTATCAAAATACACTTTTAAATACCGAGATTTTTCAAATATTAGTATTTTGTCCCCTTTCAGGTGGTCCTCGGAATGTACAAGTTAATTGGAGTCAAGATCAAGTGCTTTTTGATACTTGGAGAAATGGTCAGACAGGGTATGGGTCGTAGTTAATTTCATATTCTTGATCTTCATTTGATGTCCAATTCTGATTAATTTACTATTAACTAAATTTTAGGTATCCTCTTATTGATGCAAATATGAAAGAACTATTGGCCACTGGTTTCATGTCAAACCGTGGGCGACAGGTGAACTTATTCTCTTTCATCACGAAATACATATATTTTGTCTGTGCATGTGTGTAATATGGCTTTGCAGATCGTTAAATGTAAAAATATCAACTTTTACAGATCGTATGTTCATTTCTTGTTCGAGACATGGAAGTTGACTGGAGAATGGGAGCGGAATGGTTTGAGACATGCCTTTTGGATTATGACCCCTGTTCTAATTATGGAAATTGGACCTATGGAGCAGGTGAAATTCAGACACGGTTTAAAATATACACATATAGTGATATAAATCATATGAGAACATGGTTTGCCTTGTTTTCTAGGTGTTGGGAATGACCCAAGAGAGGATCGCTATTTCAGCATTCCGAAACAAGTACGTGATCATGCTTGAAATTTCTTGGTCTTTCATTTGCGTCGAAACTCAGGTTTCAAATTCTAAGGTGATTTTGATACATATCCAGGCTCAGAACTATGATCCTGATGGGGAGTTTGTTGCATACTGGTTACCTAAGTTAAAACCACTGCCTAAAGAGAAAAGGCATTCTCCTGGAATGCTGCTGTATATGAAGCCAGTTGTAGCCCTCAAATTTGGAAATACGAAACCGATGAATAGCAGAGCGACGACTTCTGGAACAAGAAGAAGAGTTGGGACGGAAGAGAAGAAATGGAGGAATAATAAAGGGAACTGAATGCCATAACTCACAAATTAGTTTCAAGTTTTCTCTTTCAACTTTAAAAGATGTGTGTAGACAGGATGGATTGGGGAGGGTACGGGGCAGGTAAAATTCTTGATCCGTCCATGTCTGTACACTTTCTTCAATGTATTTTATTCCGCTAGTCTGTGTCTGTCAGATTGTTGGCATCCAATTCCTAGCTTTACTCCGTTGATTAGATCTCTTGCCTATTTGGCCTAAGTGAACAAGGCAGAAAGGTTCTTTTTGCCGTTGCAGCAAGAGGGCTTTGAACATGAAAGAGCATTCCCCCACGCCCTATTCTCTAGCGGCTCCTTACCTGGTGTATTACTAGTGTGCATTACTGCTCAAACGTGTTTAAACACAGTCTCAGAAATCAAAGCTTGCTATGAAGGAAAAAATGATTATATTGCATTAGAAGGACTGAATGATACTAACCCCTAACTAACTAATTGACTTTGAGCTTAACTAACTAACTAACTAACTAATAGAATTTAAAACCCTAATCCAAGTTAAAAACTTGTGGAGGTATTGTCGGAGGGAATCTCTGCAAAACAACTGGGCTATATTTCTTGGTAATATCAGAGTGGCAGGTCGAAAGCAACTCCAACACACTGTCGCGTAAATCAACGCCACCGTACCCCGTAATTCCGAACTCCACGGGCTTCTAGAAGGTTCCAGAACATACCTAGCCAAGAAAACCGACGAAGCCGCGGCGCGAAACGAATCATACCATACGACAGAAGCGAAATATCCGCAATATAAGCAGCCATGCCCATGCACTCAGGCTCGTTGACCAACATCTCGAGAAAGGTCCACGTGTGAGTCGACAGTCCAAACGTCCGTTCCATCCTGATCAAATCTCGTCGAGCCCGGTTCCACCTTGTTCGTATTTAGAGGCCAGCATGACGCAAGCGACGGCCACGCTCATTGTCGCACTCGACGGCGTTAACGGATAAATAACGGTCCAGGCAGTTGACCGATAAGTGCAACGTCCGACGCGTGTAACCGAGCACCGTCGACGAGCCAGCTCACGTACTGTGCACGTGACTCCGGCCGGGTCGATGTGTTTCTGGAGAGTTATCTGTGTGGGGCCTACTCTTGGTTTCCACCAATAGGAGGGTGTGGAATTGGTCATCACATAAAGGGTCTTTTTTCGTCATTCAAATTCGAATCGAATTCCGGTGGTGGGGACGCCATGGAAACTGGAAGATATTATGCAAGTAATTTAGTAGGAAAATATTACTACTTGATGTATTGTTGAGTTATCTTTTCAAGTTTACGCCAAATATATATGAAAAACTAGCAAATTAAGGGTACAAAAATCAGATACAAAAAACAAAATTTGATACTAATCAATCATATCTAGCAAGACGTTTTTTGTTACAATGCAAGATCATGTATATATATGTTTTTTGGATTATAATTGGACGAGAGACTTGGAATTAAGATTTGTTCAAAATTGTAAGATACCCATGATTAGCGGGTTTTAGCTAGATATAAAAAAGGTAAATGCTAATATTTATTTTAAAATAGTAATTTATATTTATAATCTATAATTTATAATAATAAATTAAAAGCGACAAGAGGTGCGGAATGATTTTTAATTAGACAATTTTATCCTCTTTGTATTTAATTATGTAATAAAATATCATATACTAGTAATTAATAAATAATTTATCAATTAATCTACCTATTTATAAAATAATCGCATCAAATTAATTATATAGAGTTCATACTCGTAAAAATATAATTTACAATTAATAGATGTGCATATGTATATGCATGTGTCTTTAGTACTTCTATTATATAAATATAATATACATATACATATGAAATTTAAAAAAAAATTAAGATTTTAGTCTAACTCCATGTATAATTTGTAGGCAGGTAAATTAAGAGATCATTTAACGAAAAAATGAGGCTATTAAATAGAAAATGGTTATTATTTTATCGTACAAGTTGAGTTTACAGATTTATAATTTGAGTTGTAAATAATATATATTTCTTTTTTTAAAGTTAGAAATTTATTAAGTGACTTAAATTTAATTTATTTCATAAAAATAATTTAATTTCATAAATTTTCCAATGAAACTTGTGTATAATATGAATTTGATATCATAACACGTTGAAATTGATACCATTACTTTTATAAACTAATAAAATCTTAACTTTTAATGCTATAATATTAATTTACAAGTGTAATGGTATCAATTGATAAATATTGTGGTATTAATTTATATAAGGTTTGATGTTTCATATTATGAACAAGTTTCAGTGGAGACTTATTCATTAATTTAACATTATTTTGTTCACATCATTTTAATGAGATGTGTGTTATCTCATCGACTCCGTAGCACGTATAAATTTTTGAGTAACACTCCCGTGAACTAGATCTATATATAAACTTTATCATCGTTGTACATAAAAAAATTATCATTGTTATGCATAAATACTATCATTGTTAAAAAAAACAGTGATACTTTTTATACATAAGATATTTTTTTTGCATAAAAGTGATACTCTTTTTACACAACAGTGATATTGAAAAAAATAGAGTCACCGTGAAATCGGGTTCACACAAATTTATGTCTAAATTTCTCGAATTTTTTGAATTATTTTTCTTGTTAATAGATATGTAGATATACTAATACTCCATCCGTCCCACAATAATGTGCACAATTTCCTTTTTAGTTTGTCCCACAATAACGTGCAAATTTTCTAAAATGGCAAAACACTCAAAACTTATACACTCACAATATCATTATAATTGATTTAAATAATATCAATAAAACAAGTTTTCTTAATTTCCGTGCTCAGGAAAATGTGCACGTTATCCCGGGACGAAGGTAGTATATTATACTCCCTCCGTCTCAATCTTTATAGTAAAGTATCCACTTTTTTTGTCTCAATCTTTATGGTAAAGTTACTTACACATTTTATTACTTTATCATTTTATCACATAAAATATTAATAAACAACACTTTCTACCCCCATTATAATTACTCATCATTTTATCAATTTATTATATAAAATACTAATAAATAACTCTTCCTACCCCCACCACCTTATCACTTTATTACTATTATACTAAATGCTCATGTGCATCATTTGCACCAAATCAATTTGATACAATTTAATTTTAAGAGTTATTTTTCTTATTTTTTTCAGTTTTAGGTTTTTTTTTTTCAATTTCAGTTTTCTTTTAACTTTAATTTCAGTTTTATGTTTTTTTTTTCCTCGACCCAGACCGAAACCCGGCCCGAGTGGTTCATTGTTCACTCGGCCCAAGTGGTTCATGGTTCACCCGACCCGAATGATTCATATATGATTTAGGGTTCATTGTTTAGGAATTAGGATTTAGAGTGCATAGTGCATTCAAATTAAAATTGAATCAAATTGCACCAATTTAAATTGGTGCATGGGGTGCACGGGAGAGTGGCTCGTTAAAGATAAATACGAGAATGTAGTCTTATTTGTAACAAAATTTAGAAGTTGTAAAAGTTACTACATCCGTTCCAAGATAACGTGCACGCTAATTTTATTATTGAGTTTTTGCGAGCGAGTTGTTTATTAGTATTTGAAATGATAAAATGATTTTTAAGGAGGAGTATGATAGATCTATCTCTCTTCTATTATACTCCCTCCCTTTCAACATTACTCGAACACTTGTCTTATTTGGACATCCCAACATTATTTAAACACTCCCAAAATGTAAACAAATATAATATTAATACACTCACAACATCCTTATTTTATTCTACTCAAACCCACTAAAACCCACTTTACTTGGTTTGCGTGTCATTTTCAGTGTTCAAGTCATCTTGGGACGGAGGGAGTATGCATCTTTAAAAAACACTTTATCATTTATTAATAAAAAACGCGTTCGCTAAAACACGTGAAAACAGTAAGCGTGCACGTTATTATGGGATGGAGGGAGTATTCACTAAACTCCTTTTCATAAATATAATTAACAGAACTCAAGAATGTTTGTTTCCTTGCAAATTGGACTCTCGTATGTTTCTACGCATGTTTCGTCAACTTTTTTTTAAAGAACACAAACTTTATGTTTTTCTCTAATGTAGCTTTTGCAATTTTCTCTAAGATGGAGTTATTCCTGTTTTTCAATCCTACCAGTAAAATTATTTCTAACTATAAAATTTTCTTAGAATATTGCTAACTTTACAAAAAAAAGAAGGACGTAAGGAAAATAATTACAATACCTGATTTCTGGACCATTCTATTTTATACATAGAATAAAATAGACTAATCACCTATGGAATATCACAATATTTTTGGGTTACGCAAAACCATTCGTCGTTTTTGTGGTCTCTTGACTTATGGTATATTAATAAAGGCTTCAATTCTACACTTGGTTTCCACCAATAGGAGAGTGTGGAATTGGTTAAAGGGTCTTTTTAGTCATTTATAAACGCCGTTGGGAACGCCGGTGGTTGAGCGCCATTAAATATTTGGAGTGCCATTAAATATTTTTCTTTGAATTAGCGACAATAATATTATATTATTTGATGTTGAGTTGTTTTTACAAAACAGCAAGAGAGGTTGAAAAAGATTACCTAGCTAGATACCCGTTTCATGATCTCAATATATACTCCCTTAGTCCCAAATATATAGGCTTGTTTGACTTTTCACACAGATTAAGAAATTGTATTGGAAAAGTAAATTAAACAAGTCAAATTTCTATTATACCTCTATTTAATGATTGTTATAGTTTCCAACATAATTAATGCATAAGATTATATTAGTAAATTGATTAAAAAAAGTTATTTTATGTAAAAACAAGCCTATATATTTGGGACATCTATAAAAGAAAAACAAGAGTTTCAAAATCAAGCAAATATTACTAAGAAGTTAAACCCACTTTTTTACTATGAGTTTTCAAAATGTGATAAAATACTCAATGCACCCTTCTTAAAAAAAAGAAATAGCGCCACACCTAATCACAACCCAAATTCAAAAAAATTGCCCCTCCCCATATAGCCTCCTATCTCGCCGCTTTTTCCACATTTTCACACGCAGCCCTCTCTCACTCTTCAAGCCAGAAACCAAAACCCAACTCTCTCTCTCTACAAAAATGCGTGAAATGGGCGGCCAATGCGGCAATCAGGAGCTAAGTTCTGGGAATTAGTTTGCACCGAACATGGCATCGACTTCACCGGCCGCTACCAGGGCGACTCCGATCTGCAGCTTGAGCGCGCCAATGTCTACTACAACGAGCCCAGTTAAGGCCGCTTCGTTCCTCAAGCTGTTCTCATGGACCTTGAACCGGGAACCATGGACAGCGCTCCGGTCTGGGCTCTTCGATCAGATTTTTCGAACCGATGACCGTCGGTTTGAGTTATTTTGCAGAGATTTTCTGAAATGGGTTTGAGTTATTTTGGGTAATGTTGTGGATTTTGATGAAATCAAAGGGTTTGTGTTTGGATGTTGCAGAGATTTTTTCATAAATGGGTTTGTGTTTTGTGTTTTGATGTTTGTTTTGCTAATTTTTTGTGTACGTGTTTCCAATTTTTTGCTATTATTTTGAGATTTTTTGTACTTAATGAGGTTATAGATGATGGATGGTCATTTTGAATAAATTTGATGGTGGTTCATTCGTGAGTTTCTTGATTGTTGGTTTTTTTAAGATTTGAAGATGCTGAAAATGCAAATTTGAAGATTTGAAGATGGAGGAAGAATATGAAGATGGAAAGTTTTTGAATTTTTTTTTGAAGAGGATGGACCTGTTTAGTTTTTGGAATTTTTTTTTTTAAATTTATATTCATATGTTCATGTATGAATGTATATATTCATGTATTTGTGTATACGATTCATGTCGAAGAAAGATGAAAATATGTATATTTGTGCAAGATATGCCAAGTGTTGAAAAAAAAAAATATAAATTTTTTAAATTTTCGACGAAAATATGTTAACACTCGGATTTTAGATATGTAAATTTTGAAATTTTAGTCTTTTATATATTTAGATTTATATGCATATGTTCATGTATATGTGCATGTCGAAGAAGACGAAAATATGTAAAAAAATTAATTTTAGACGAAAATATGTAAACACTCGGATTTTAGATATGTAAATTTTGGTATTTTAGTCTTTTAGACATGACATTTTGAAATTTGTAAATAAAATAAAATGCACATGTGTTCCTATTTTTGGGATACATCTACTCCCTTAAGAAGAAAGAAGACTACCATAAAAAAATAGGAAATGTGATGTAAAATAGAAAATGGGTGATGTAAAGAAGGTGTGGAAAAAATATTTTTTTTATGTGATTTATGATGTGACTTGTTTGAAAAAATACGAGAAGAAAAGGAAGACTCATTTAAGAACATTTATGTAACTATAACTACCATTTGGAACCTTATAGTTATGTTTGGAAATGTTGAAAACCTTATTGCAATAAAAGTGGTACGATGAAATCTAATAATAACCCACTAGTTATAAAATCTAGTAAGACGTTTTGTTACAAGATCATGTATATATTTCATGGGTTTTAGATATAAAAAGATTAAGTGCAGAAATTTATTTAAGTAATTTATATTTTATATAATCACTACAAAAAGAGAAATATTGATCTTTAATGAACCAATGATATACTCTCTCCGTCCCAAAGAAACGTGCACGTTTACTGTTTTCACGAGTTTTTGCGAGCGAGTTTTTTATTAATATTTGAAATGATAAAATAATTTTTAAAGATGCATGTAATTAATAGATGAGAGGTGGATCTATAATACCCCTCTTTAAAAATTATTTTATCATTTGAAATACTAATAAACAACTCGCTCACAAAAACTCGATAATAAAGTAGGTGTGCACTTTTCTTTGGGACAGAGGTAGTATTAAAAGCGATAAGAGGTGTGAAATAATTTTTGAACAATTTTATCCTCACTACATTAATTATATATTAATATCTTACTATATAATAAATATTAATTTATCTAATTAATCATATGGAATTACTGACTTTAATGAATGTACGGTTCCATTTATGATTAATTCTCTGTAAGTTAATATTATATGTATGAATCAAGACATTTGAAGTTGATTTAGTGTTAAAAATCTTATTCGCAAATATATCATTTTTTTTATGATTGATGAACAAAGAAATTTGGGGTTGATTTAGTGTTAAAAATCTTATTCGCAAAGATATCATTTATGGCTAGGGTCTTTGCATGTGTCTTGTTCCGGGTCTTGGCACTTATTCATAGTGCGTTTTAGAAGCGTGCAACTTGTTATCTTGAAAAATGCAACTTATTTACACGTAAAAAGGGCAAATCATTAATATGGGAACATAGTTGCATATTTTTTTATTGAAATAGTTGCACGTTTATTTTTTCATAGTTAAATGTTTTTTAAAATCTTACTATAAATCTGTATCTGATACACTAAAACATGAGATTCACTCGTCATTTATTATGATTGGACTAATTAATTCTCTGTAAGTTTTTCTTCTGGAGTATTCTTCATACCCAGTTTATTAATAAAAAAAAATTTACTGATAAAAAAAATGTATATGAAAAAAAGAAATAAATTTTTAAGATGAACAAGTAATATTATTTCATAACTCTATTTTAACCTACGAGTTTTTTGTTTTATTTAATATGCATGTTATAAAATTGAAAGCAGTGTTGTTATAAAACTGAAAGCAGTGTTTTCATAATCGAATCGGTGATCGAATCGAACAGATCATCATCGGTTAAGCGGTTCAACCTGGCCGGTTCAATCGTTTAAATGATCTATGTCTATTTTTAAATATTTTTTATATTTTATTATTTTTTTTAAATGACTAATGCATCAATGGACTTATAATATTAATATTTAAATTTAATTAATCAAACTTGAACAATAAAAATAATATAAACGTGTTGGTTTTCTTGAGAAAGAGATTTTGTCCCACATTGAATAAGTATTAGATGAAATGTGAGAAAATATAATATAAAAAGGAAAAATGATTTATCCCACATCGAATAAGTATTAGAAGAAATGTAAAATGAAGTTATATAAAAAGGGAGAGGAGGTAGATTTTATGGATCTCCTATCCCACATCGAATAAAATATTAAAAAGATGTGAGATGAAGTAATATAAAAGGGAGAGTAGGTGGACTTTATGGATCTTTCATCCCACATTGAATAAGTATTAAAAAAAATGTAAGATTGAGTAATATAAAAGGGAGTGAAGGTGGATTTATATTCTACTTAAACCTCGTATCCCATATCGAATAAGTACTAAAAATATGTGAGATGGAGTAATATAAAAGGGGTGGGGTCTAGATCCTTACTCACAAGAAAGATTAGTGAAAAATTGATTGGTATTAAAAATAATAATTTTTTTTTACCTAAATAATTAATAGTTTAAAATTTTTTAAAAAAAGTTTAAAATTTAAAAAAAAAACCGATCGAAACGGTTTTGACCGGTTCTGACCTATTTAACCTATAAACCGATTCTTAGGGGGTGTTCGGACCGGTTCAGTCCTGTTCAGCTCAATCCCATCGAACCGCCGGTCCGGTTCGATTTTTGAAATCATCGATTACGAAAGTATTTGGTTCCACGTGCTTCTCTTCGATACGATTTTGACCTGCGGACGGCTAGGTTTTGTATGCATCCAGGTGCACCGTGTACTCATAATGCATTTTAGAATCGTACGACTTGTTATACTTAAAAATGCAATTATTTACATTGAACCGTGCAACTATTCTTTCATATTAAATAAATTGCATTTTTCAACATAACTAATCGCACGATTCTAAAATGCACTATGAGTGCACGGTGCACCTGAGTGTACATGAGACTCACTCATTTAATGTCCACTTCAAACCAGTGTTTTCAAAAACCGGTTGAACCGCCCGGTTAAACCGGTCGAACCGTGAACCGCTCTTGTCGCCGGTCCAATTACTCCTTAAAAACGGTTAATTCGATTTTATTATTTTTATTATTTATTAAATCACTTTTTTTTTTATTTTTTTTTCTAAATCTCTATATAATGTTATTGTTTTTTATCTCAATATCATTTTCTCTCAAATAAATTCATTCACAAGTCATTAATTTCATTTAATCTCTTTATCGTCGTCACATATTGTGTGGAATTAATCCACAACGTCATCATCTCTGGTCTCCAAACTCTATTGTATTTATTTTAATATAAGATTTATAAGTTATAAATTAGTATAATTTTAATATTTTATGAATAAATATTTATTTTTTAATGTAATGCCTAGACCGGTTTGATCACCGGTTCGGTTATGAAAACACTGCTTCAAACAATGCAAAACCAATAGACAATAAACATAAAATAATTAAATAATATTACTTTCGGGATCAAAAGCTGTTTGTTTGTTTGTTATTTAAAATAAGAAAGTAATTCAACAATAATAATTCGAACAGCGTGTATCCTTATTCCTATGCGGTATAAATATACTTCCATCACTGATGCACAGCACTGTGAATTATAACGAGGGAGTTTATATTTGTGTGTATAAATATACGTATCAATTGATCAAAGGTACAGCTATATTTGAGTCATCACCTGATATCCTTTCTCCAAATCTGTAAAAATCTGCTGGCAATGGAATATTGAGTTCTGAGCAAACTAACTGCATCACCTTTGCAGTCACACCTCCAAAGTTCATTTTATTCAGAGTCACAGCAATGGAGAACCTGTTATTAATGTCGCAATATCCAGTCGACCCACCCATTCCCGAATGTCCAAATCCGATCAACTTGCCGTCCTCTGAGCATGATCTCTTGAAGCCAAGACCGAATTGCCCACCTTGAAAGATCAAGTTCTCGTAATCTCCAGCTCCCACTTAACGCATCGTGAATTCTACTGTTGGTAAAAAAAGTTTCTCGGCGTTCATTGGGCCCACCGCTTGCTAAAGAGGTGCTGCTGCCAAAGTTAGTATCATCACTTGGAACTTTAGTGTAGTTATTGTCACTGGACTTGGATTTTTTCTGTTTCTTGGAGGTTTTTGGGGGTGAGAATTTGGGAATGTGTTGGTGGGTTCCGAGTGGGGGTTGGGTGGAGGAAGAATGTGGCGGTGGAATGGTGCCTCTGTCGACGAGGGCGGCGTAGTAGCGGGCTAGAGCACGAGCAGAGCAGTGTCGTTAAGCGGAAGGTATGATGGCACGACGGGCAAAAAAGGGTGTTAAATAAGGCGGAAGAGAAGAGGCCATCTGAGAGGGGTCTTGTAGTTGGGATTGGAAGCTGGATGGCAACTCTGAGCGCTTGCTTATTTCGGAGAGTTTGGCGATGTCATCCATGTCGGATGTGAGTGTAGCAAGACGAGATTCCACACCTAAGAAGAATGAATTACACGGTAAGAGATATAAGAATTGATAGAATATCAAATGAAAGGAGAAATTAAAAAATCATCTGTCAAGGTATAAAAGCAATGTTTGAAGTCTCTAATCACATGAACACCCTCCCCAAAATAAATTTTTAAACTGTGATTTCTCTAGTAAACCATATTAATCTCACAAACTAAATTGTGATTTCTCTATAGTAAAGAAACGAGCTCCATCAAAGAATCTTTAAGATCTTATGGGCTCTTAGATCATAATTCTTCAATGGGAATGGTAGTTGAAATGAACATAGGGTTAATGAGAATAAGGGTGCATTTTGAAACTCTATAAAACAGCTTCAAGAATCATTTTTTTTCAAAAGCTGTGAGAGATAACTTTGAAAATAAGTGATTCTGGAAACTGTTTTTAGAGTTTGAAAACACACCCTAAAAGATGATCAATTCACCTTCACCATACTTCATACGAGGTAATGAGACTCAAAATAAATTAATCATTACCCCATTTTGATTAACTATCTCCCCAGTCCCCACAAACAAGCATTTTTTGTCAACTTATCCCAAGATTAGAGCAATTCACTAACAATCTAACCATCATTTGCATTGTAATTCACTATCATTACCATTCCCACTGAAGAATTTAAACCAGGCACCATCTTAATCTTTTGTTGACGGACTTGTACATCAATCAAATTGATAAAAGTCTAATCCTTTACTTGGTTTAGCATGTATGCTGGAGTACGTTTTTTCCAAGCATGATAGGATTTAATATGGTGAAAAATCAGTTTTTTTTTTTTTTGTTACTATTTCTCATCTTCAATTTTTTTCTCAAATATGGATGAATTGGTGTATAATATCAAGTACGTAAACCAGAACACATGAGAGTGACTGTAAACAGAACTTAATTCATAAAGAGTTAAAAAACATGCCTGGAGGAATTCCTATGTATAGCTCCCCATCTATGTTGAGAGGATTTAACAAATGCTTCTTCAAGAATCTCCTGAAACTTCTTCACCAAGCATGCTGTAGAATAAAAACAGACGGGACCAGCTGTAAGCCTTATAACATTATGGACTTAAATTAACAAACAAACCAAAAAACATAAAAAAAGGAGATAATTGTCTAATTAGAGATGCAAATTACAAACTCTCAGCCTGGGATCGTTAATATAAACTGTTTCTGCTATTATGAAATAGTAAGATCTTTGATCAAGGATACCTCAATAATACCACCGCATAACCAGCCAAAAGACAAATAATGGTATAGCTGCACACGACCAGGTTCAGTCTCTGGCTCCATCTCTGTAATGTAATTTAAACACTCTTCCCACTCGGTCATAAGCAGAGGGTTTTCACGTGTAAGACTTGCCAAGGCATTTTGCAAACCAGATGTGTGATTAAGCACGTGATGAACCTAAATATATCAGTGAAGTAAATGCTGACTCACATCCCAATAGAACAGTAAAAGGTAAGAACATAAATTAAGAAATCTGCATCAAGTTAGAAATTACGATGATTACTTGACAATAATATGAACTCTTAAAGTTAAGAAAAAGCAATCAGATCTCATCATTTGTAATTAATTCCTTCCTTATTAGGTTGTTTCCCAGAAAGTGAGATTTTGTCAATAACAGGTGACATTCAGCAGGAACATTTTCTACCTTTATTTTGTCTTTTCCATTGGAGCCAAATTCTGGCCATACATTTTCAACTTTTTCCTCAAGATTCAGCTTCCTGTGACACAAATTTCAGACAGTCAAATTGAATCCGATCCTGACCAATATCATGCACATCGACTAAATTAATCTTCCAGTGGAATCAATTACAAACACTATTGAAAACGTAACGGTAGCATTTTCATTTCTGTCATGCAAATAATTGTTGAATATCATGAACTTTATAATTATTTTCAACAAAAACCGTGTTTCTCACGAAAGAATCAATCATCATAAACTAGCAATGAGTGAGTGAATGAGTCCAGAGTGGTGATTCTGGTAAGAAAATTGTCAACATGCTGACCGAATGGTCATGCTACAAGAGATAAAAAAAGCTATGTTTTTCATTTTCCAAAGCCAATTTAGTGTTTTCAATCCTCAAATGTGCTTATTTTCCTCATATTCTAAGATTATTTTGTGAAAACATTTCGAAGAATGGACCTTCACCCTTCTCCAAAGCATAATGCCTATTTTCGGAAAATTCTTTCTTGCACATTCCCAAACAAGAAAACCATGCTTACACATTCAGCCAGTCATCTTAATTGACCAGCTTTTGCAACTATTACATGACACAGCTTAAAAGTTAAATGTTCAAGTTTATCTCTTAAGATAAATCAGTGACTACCCTGCCTACTCTTCCCTAAAATGTTACATTCTTGAGCATCCAGACAGTATTTAGAATGTAATATTTCCTAAACATTCATTATCAAACTAACTTGATAAATATTAGGATATATTTTTATGATTTAATAATAGGTGATGTAGATCTGTTATCAGATGCCAACATGAAAAAAATGAAGTCCTAGAATTTAGCGTGCCCTTTATCAACCAGCCAATGAACCATTCCTGCCGTAATCCCTTTGATACACAAAAAAACAGGAAATAAACTATCAGGCTGAACTGGTCTTGGATCATATCTTCCAAGCACCCCAGCAGATGTGTCAATAATTACTTCTCCATCCTTATAGGCACATACCTAAGAAAGCTCAGAGAAAACTGATGAGTTTTCAAAGAAGCCACCACAGCTATTATAAAGCAAAGTTCAAACAGACATTCTAACAGAAATGAAGGGCATGAATTCTATCACTTGACATACAGTGATTTAAAAATGCCAAGTAACTCGAAGTGTAGCCCAACATTTTGAGAATACATGTAAGATTTTGATGTAATTTCGTTTACTTAAAATTTTGTTTTCATAATCAGCAACTAAAACCAATACAAAATCAACAAAGCGAAAGATGTGAACACTTCAAAAACATAATGAAAGCTTTACAGAACTTTAATGGAGTCATTATCAGAACAACAATAGGAAGCTACTGGGGGTGTATGCATCTTCTCTCCTCATCTCCCTTCTCTATCTCACACACACAAATACACATTAGCTCTTAAAAGTTGAAGGTCAGAAATTTATCTAATGTTATTCTCAAAGACAAATTGTAACCATACCTGCCATATTGATTTATGAGTGGAAAATTTTAGATTTACACATGTTGTAAAGCAGTGGTCTACCTGGATTCCAAGTACTTTATCAGCATTCCCGAGCTCAACTAAGAGCTTCCGCAGCTTGTTTTCAACATCAGAAAGAGGAGGAGTGTCATGGATCCAGTTTGCATTAAATGCCGGCCCTCTATTCACATGGCTGAAACCAGTAGCGGAGCTTCAACTTAATTTTGGATGCCAACAATTGTTAAGCTCTAACATAATTTCAAGAAATTTTTCATTTACAAGTAGGTCCATGATTTCATCACAAACTAACTATGAGTTATGACTGAGTTACCATAACTATTCAAATACAATTATGTAAAAATAATTTTTAAGTATCTACATAAATAACTGTCTTAAGAAAAATACAAATTTCTGATGTCCATTGTAATAAAAAATGACGACATCAAAATATCATCTAATGGTTACCCTAAAAATCTCATTAATTCATTATAAAGCAACATATGAACTCAGAAATTTTAATACCTTTATTTTTCTTATTTTATTCCTTGGAATAACTTTTAGGATCAAATAATATCAAATTCATATTAGTAAATTAAATTCACAAGACAAAAATAAAGGAAAATTAAAATAAATAATGATTTCTAACAAATAGTTATGTCAACTGATTGAGTAACGGCTAATGTTAGATCATGGATGCTTCCAAACTTAGATAAGCAAGAAAACGAAATAACTGAGAAAGAGAGAGAACGAGAATTAGGGAAGGTCACGATTTGGAATAAATAAATGGGGAAAAGATTTTGAAAAATGAAAATAAGAAATGGTCTAAAGAAGTAACAAATATTTTAACAAGAGAATATTAGTTATTAAATGGATATATATATATGTACACATAATAAAAAAAAAGGAGGTTGGGGGGGGCTCTCAATAATCCGCCACTGGCTGGACAAGTCTCCAGAGTAAATGAGACAAGCATCCCTGTAGCTATAGGATATTATAAGTTCAGAACTTACTCTTGTAGAACAGATTCTGCAAACGGTCTCATGATATCCACATAAACGATGCGTAGATCCATTGTCGATGATAGACCTGTGATTTATGAAAATTCACTACATCTATGGTAAGCATACACCAAACAGAACAAACATGTATATCTAAATTAATTTGATACCTCTAAGAAGATTAATAACTCTGCTGAATATGATGATATCCCCTGGAAAAGCATCAACCTGAAGAGAACATTTATACATACTCTTTAGGATATATGGGGGAAAAAAGGAGGTGGAGTGGGATAGTCCACTAATTACTTGTTATATCATAGACAGGGTTGTTTTTGGACTTACAGGATTAAAACGTTTTACTTGTTTCTCACTGAGCTTCATCTTCTCTTGAATAGTCTTCAAGTTTCTATTCCTTTGCTCAGCAAAAGCTTTCATGAGTTGCTTCGCCAAACAGTGAATTAATTCAATACATAGAAAGATGATTTTTTATCAGAAAAAGATGTGACTTCTTACAGGAGCTTCATTTGCTGGGGTTGAAGTGCGGAAGAACACATTTGATATTTCCATCACTTGCTCTGGGACGTCCAACCGCAGCTTAAGTCCCATTTCTGTGAAGGAAGATAAAGTGCCACATGATCCCCCTGCAACAAGCAACACATAAGCTTTCTCAAGAAAAATTAGAAAATAAATACATGAAGTTTAAGCAAAAGATCTTGTGTACACAAGAAAGGACTGAGTCATAGGAGAAATGTATGGAAACAAAGATGCATACAAAATGCTCTTTATGACAAATTTCAAGGGTTACAGAACAGTAATATGGGTAGTAGAGGCTAATAAAACTTAATATATAAGTATCAGCTGCAACAGCAACCTATACAACAGAAAGTGTGCAAACCTCGGCAGATGCTAGAAACATTTTTGCTAAAGCTTGTTTTAAAGTAGGTGATAGCTTCTTTGTAAGCCCAAAATCCAGCAAAATTGGACGATGAGGAGGAGCCTTGCTCACAAGGAAATTTCCTACATTGCAACAATAGCAGATCCGGGATATTAAGTAAATAAAATACACATAACCAACCATGTCCCAAAGAGTAAATGAGAGAACAAAATCAGACATGTAATGCTCATACACAATATTTAAAAGAGAGGGAGTACCAGGGTGAGGGTCGCCATTGAAGAATCCATCAACATATATTTGGTGTGCATATGCACGGGTAATTTCCTCAACCAGTTTTTGCTTGTCGACACCCAGTGCTTGGAGAGATTCAGAGTCATTTAGTCGTACTCCATCCATATATTCTAAAATTAGGACTCTCTCGGCTGACTGCATCATGAAGAACATAGAAAATAATGTAACTACCATACTAGTACAAAAATATATCAAATGGCAATGGCGAAAAAGGCAATTATGTATGGTGTATAAATAAAATCAGATTAAAAGAAATTTCCCAATTGTGCATAAAAATAGAAAACACTGGTACATAAGTTGGATCCTTATTGTATACATTTACGTTTTAAAAGTCTTTCAATCTTTTGTAAATGTATCAGATGAAGAAGTGTAAACCCTTTATGTTGCGTCTTATTTCCCCATGCAAGGAGGGAAATAAGTTGGCAGATACACATACCTGAAGAGTTTGTATGTAATAAGAAGGCATTTGAAAGAGAGAAGGAAGGTGAAAACATCAGATCTTAAATGCAATGTGAGTGTGACATGAATAGAAAGAAGAAATTCTGGTCCCCCGGATTAGTCGATCTTTGGGTCGGATACCGAGTTATCGAAAAATTAATAGAAAGAAGAAATTAGACAAAATCTAAAGATGGGTCCAGTAAAAGCATATTTCCTATAAAGAAAATAAGCCACTTAATCAAAATAGATCAATGGTAACCTCCAACTATCTCATGTCTGGTCCAAGAGTAAAAGAAGCACAATATCTTTAATCACACAAAACCCATTAGTATTAAACTTAGGAAAGGTAGTTAAGTCAGCTACAAGCACATCTTATAGATGTCTTATTCATTTTTAATATAATGGAAAATTAGTTGTATACTCTCAAGATCTTCATTAGTCTTTTGACATAAAAAGGACACAATCAAGTAAACCATAAATACAGACCAAAAACTTCAATTGAAAGGATCTAAAAAAGGATAATACCATAACAATTTCTGGAATTAAGACATCCACACGATTTTTGAGGTTACCATCATAATTACTTTTGCAGCCAAGATTCCTAGAAACTTTTCGGGTGTTCTCTCTGTAAACCACTTTAATAGTTAAGGATGCTGAAAATACCAAATATAAAATTCAACTCAACAAATTATTGGAAGTATACCAGCCTCATGGTTAAAGTCGAGTTCTTTGGGTGCTTCTTTGCACCACTCGTCTATCATGGGATTGAAGTTATATTGTGGTTCTGCCCAGGCAATCCAATCAACTATTGACTTAGCGTTTTTCAGATCCTGAAAAAGACAAGATACTCGGAGCAATGATAGGCTGGTATGCATAAATACTAGAAAAAACCTCAAGAACCAAAAACTTACCTCTAATATGATTTCCTTTATGCCCTCATGTTGAACTTTAACAACAACTTCCTGCCCATCACGTAGAGTAGCCCGATGAACTTGAGCTATCTGCATAAAGATGGAAAGGAAAGCAATGGAGTCATCCAGGAAATTCCTTCAAGAACCTAATTAGGAATTCGTAAAGGAAACATTAAATTGATGCCAGAACGATCAGTTGTCCCCATATCTGCCAAAATTAAATTTCTTTTGAAAATATACCTTGTCGGAAACCATACGAGAAATATCAAATTACCATAGACATCTTCTCTTAAAATCATCAATATTGAGTTCAATAAAAAGCAAATGCTAATATGTATGATATCACATACATTTCTTTAGATTAATGCAAAGCTACAGTAAGCTCAGAGTAACTATAGTATATATCAAGTAATATTGCACATCTGGCTTAGAGGCAAATACTTCTAGGCACCAAATTATGCCGCACAACTCAAGGGTATATTTTAAATGTTATTAGTTGTTTTACTAAAAGGTATTAGTTGGTCAAGATTAGCAAGTTTTCACTGAACAAAATTAGTTATTTTTTATAGAACATAATTAGTTGTGCACTAATTGCATGATGCAACTGGTGTACCTAAGTGTTACTCTTGGCTAAAAATATTGATCATTTTCCACATGCCACTGCAACATCTTGATCTGAGAATCCGAGTTCACCAAAACTGGACCAAGTACTAGATTTATAGCCTGACTTACTTATACAACACTAGAACTTATAATCCAATTTATATCCAAAAAATTGAACTCAAGTTTCTTTATTCCCCTGTAATAATTTTATTATCAGTGCCTTACTGATGCTGTAGCCAGTGGTCTGTCATCAAAATTCAAGAAGAGCTCGTCCATTGATTTCCCCAGCTCTCTGATGATAGTCTGGCAAACCTGTGCAGGAGAAGCTTTTTATATACTATTATGAGTTACCAGAACTTATAAATATACAAGAACAAAGTAAATATATCAAAAAAAATAAGTGCGAAGTTGCATACCTCCCACCTCACAGGGTTTAGCATGCTTTTTTTATCTAAACTTACTCATATCAAGTTGATAAGTCGAAAAAAAAAAAACTTTCATGACCAATTATAAACATTAAATACACCAGAAAGCAAAGCCAATCAATGCAAAGGATGAGAAATATATTTATCTTCTTTCTAATAGGGACCAAGATCAAAATAAAAGTAAAGTAAAATTCACCTGCTAAAAATATGATGCAATCATTCTCAAAAAAGATTCAGTAAATACATTCACGATGCAGCAAGCTATATGAAGTTCTGTGTTCCTCATCACATTTTAGCACAGCTGCCGCAGCAGAGATGTTATTGTCCTCATTGTAGACATCAGAACATTTAGGTTCATGATGAAGTACTCACCGACAGATGAAGAAAATTACATGGGAAAAAATAAAATTATTTAACAAATCTCTTGTCTGCCTTTCATGTTACTTTTTTATTCTTTCATCACGTGGAAGCAGAGCAATAACATCTTAAAGCTTCAATTAATGTGGAAAAGAGCAAACTCTACTTTAACTTTGTTAAAATATTTAAAACATTACAATTGTAAAGTTACCTCTTCTATGGGACGAGGGGGAAGAGAGTCCTGCAGCTGCTTCAGAAGGCGTATATAGGCTGGTGGAAGCACATCAGCACGTGTAGATAGGTATTGTCCTAGTTTCACCCACAAGCCTTCCAGCTCTACTATCAAATTAAGTACACGCTTGGCATTACATTCATGAGCTTTCTCCCAAAGATTATCCCTCTTTGATTTCTTTGTCCATTTCTCTCTCAGTAGCAGTGTCTGCAGATACAAGATCATAGCAAAGAGGGAAAGAAATGGGCTTCAGGATTGCAAGGCATTGGGACAAAAAAGAGAACATCTTATGCTTGTCACTGTGCGACACAAATCAATTAGAAAATGACAGAAACCAAGAAATGTTAAGACCTTATAATCCAGGTAGATTGTAATAGCTAGTGTAAAGACTTTCATGCGTCTCCTGTAGATGCTTCCCCATCCCATTGGAAGCAGCTTTATTGCAAACAGTGTCTGGAAGATACTGGACTCACATATTACATAAAACAAATCAGAGTTAACGACGATAAAAATGTAAATGTCCAACAGCAGAAAGTCTTGTCACGGGATAAAGGAACAATGCAATAGACCCAACAAGCAGAAAATAAAAATAAGAGGATGCAGCTCGCTCGACTAGAATAAGTAGAATAAGGTAGTGTTTGCAAACTCAAGTGGAGGTGGAATAATCATTTTTTAAAAGCTTCTCTCTACAACTTTAGATTATGAGAAGTGCTTCTAAGTTGTGAGTACAGTTTGCAAAAACCCTTTAAGTCAGTCTAGCAGAGTTGGCGCCAAATGATAGTCATTCATGAGCTTAACTTTATAGAAGTTTCATGTTATGTATGCACAATACTTATTTAATAGAGCACAAGGTGAAGAGACTGCACGGATTCTACTCCTTAGCATTAAAAAGGGACATACTCCAAGGAAGCAAACACATCCCTTGCAGCCACTTTAAAAATGGGTTATTCTTAGTAGAGAGAATTTTTTTTACCCAATCTGTATCTTTCTCTCCCTGTCACATTCACTGTGATTACTGCTATAAAGCCAGAAACTCAAAAATCAGACTTCTGGTCAAATTCATATGATTCCTGTTCCCTTCATACAAATCGACTGTCGTTTGAATTATTATCTTAAGCATCCAGAATGCATAAAAGTCTCTTGCAAACTCGGGCAAAATGTTAAAAAGCCAAATCACCTTATTATGTCAGTGAAGTAGATGTGATGGACTCTCAACATCAAATCTTTTCAAATTAGTTCACCAGTAATCAAAGCAATTAGGCAAATCAAGCCCACCATAAGTATTTTTTCATATATAAGAATTTTTCAATTAATTACAACTCCAAAACAAATTGCAATTTCAGTTACAAACACAGTCACACATAACGTAGTCCTCAAGCCTTGAGCTATAAATTCATGCATTTCAGTACCTTGTGCTTCCTATGCTCCGAATTAGATTTACCCCCGTGAAAATGATCAAATTAGTACAAAATTACAACATTCAATTATTTCTAAACCCAACTGTAAACAAGTAATTCAATCCCATAAACTACACTGAATCAAAGAAAACTGCAGCCAGAAATGCAGGCACTCGCATAAACTCGAAGACGCTGATTTCGAAAAACAGAAAACAAAAAACATGATTATAAAAGGGTGATAACCTGGATAATCGAGAGAATTAAGCAAGCGGAGTGAAGGGCGAGAGAAGGCGTCGGGGAGTTGTGCAACACACAGTCTCGAGATGATCGGCGGTGGTTGAACGACGTAGTCCAATTGAATTTATGGAAACTTGGACTTTGTTTATGGTCGACGTTTTTGGTCGGTATTCTATTCTCCCCCTATTTGCCGATAGTGATTTTCTGATGCACCTATACCATAACGACTTTTGAATCGTTGCTTGTCACTTTCTTTCTCTCTTTTCTTTAGTGAAATTTCCCTTCTAGAACAAAATATAGAATATTTTTTTATTATTATTTTTCTCAATATACTATACTTGTATCCAAACATATAAAACTATAGAATAACACTAGGTATTTGGGTGTGTACTAGTATAAATGGTAAAAGTAGAACTTATTTTTTAATTGTATTTCTAGGGGAATTTTTTATTTTTGCTGGATAAATAATGAACTTTTGAATTGTTACAGAAATATGATATCGAGGAAAATTTGTGAGGCAAAACAAGGGATTTTCGTCAATTCATATATCAAAATTTTACTTTGAATTTGCATGATGTCATTTTTTGCAATAATTTAAAAGTTCGATATTTGTTTTCTATCCCAATGTATTTGTATTTTCAGTAAAATATATGTATTCAAAAATAATTATCATTTTACACTAATTTAGAAAAATTAAATATTATATTCTAATTTTTCTCATGTACTTACTTTTGTAATAATATGATTATTTTTATGCATAATTTCATATGATTTTAATATTTTAATTTAATTATTATTTCACTCTTAAAAGTATTATTTTTAAATACATGTATGTTAAGGGGGTGTTATGTGAGACCATCTCAATTCACGAGAAAGAGTTACACATTAATTTTTTATGCATCACATTGTCTTGTCTTAAACTATGAGTCGATTAGGGTTATAAATTTACAAATTGTGTGATTTTTTTGTGATGAACCTCATACAAGGGCTTATTTGATTTTATTGAAAAGAAAAAAGAGTTTAAGAAAAATAATAAATAAGAGTGTCTATTCCATCGGTTGATCACGAGAGACAAGGTGGTCCAATTTGAACATTTTTTTCACTTTCGTTTTAACTAACAGTTAAAATTGTTTAGATTATGAATTAAAAAAAAATTATTCATAAAAAAACTTGCATGAGAGAGTTTAATACATTAATTTATACATAAAATGAATCTGACTAGTTTTATATTATATGATCATTGGGGCTCCAAATTAAGTATGCATTAATGACTCAAATAACAAGGTGGAAAATGAAATTCGTTTCACACAAAACTCTCTAATATAAAAATTGAATTAAGTATTAACTAAACTAATGAAAGTGCACCTATTAATATCCACATAATTACTTTATGCACCTCTACAACATATTTTAGTTAGTAGTACATTCAAATTTTAAATACATTTATGAATTGAATGTATTTGGTGAATCTATAAGTATTACTGTATTAATAGTCGCGGTCTATCACAAAATATATTTTATGCAACATAGTGAAAGTAAAATACTTCTCAATTCTCAACTGATGTGATTAATTGTTTACATTCTCAAAATTATTATTTTTCATTGTTTTGAAAAGTATTACTTGAAAGAAAAGTATACATCGCACATAATACATTCAGCTACCCAGTGTTACACAAGCATTTTATGTAATTTAGGTTAAATACGAAGATTTAATCAATATTTAATTAATAATTAGGTTTGGTTTTTTTGTTTGTCTTTATCATCTTAATATAATATTAAATAGATTAAATTTTAAAGTAAATTACATAGGAAGAGGATCGTTGTGATTGACATTTGACTTGACCTAAAAAAAAAGAAATTAAGAAGTATTACTCCGTATTTGCTTTGTTTGCCTTTTCCTCCTTTTTGAATCAAATCAAAATCCACGACTTGAAAAGCGCATCGACGAATCATTGGTCAAAAGTCTAGACGGAAAAAAATTGGAAAATTCAATACTCCTATATATTTATTTTGAACAAATTTTACTGTGCACTATTTTCATCAATTTTGATTTGGTGCAATTTAATTTTAATTTAGTTTTTTTTTCCGACCCAAACCCGCCGTAGTTTGGTTAAAGCTGGTTACGTACCAATAGGCCATGATTTAGGGTTCATAATTTATTTTTAGGATGTAAATTATGCATCCAAATTAAAATTGAATCAAATCAAGATCAATTACATCTTATGGAATTGGTCCACAAGTCATATTCTTCGTTATTAAGCTTATTAGTATTTAGCCAGTAGCTAGTAAAGCATAGCTGTGATTAAGTTTTATTGATATAAAGAATAGAAGTAAAAGGAATTGTACATGAAATCTTTTAAAAAGAGGATTAGTAAAAATAATAGTAAATAACTTTGTTAAATTTTGGGATAAATTGTTTAATAAATAAAATGTTGCGATAGATTTGATATAAATGATAAAATTTCACATGAGGCGGTTTCTGCACACAAAGCGTGATATAAATTACTACACATTAATACACTTTTCTTTCAAAATGTTAAAATGTTATATTTAAATTCTATTACTCCCCCCGTCCCAAAGTTAATGGTAAAATACTAATTATTTTTGTCTCAAAGTTAATGGTCAAATTATTTTATCACTTTATCACATAAAATACTAATAAACAATTTTTTCTACCCCCAATTACTCATCAATTTATCACTTTATCATATAAAATACTAATAAACAATTTTTTCTACCTCACCACTTTATCACTATTTCACTAAATACTTATGAACAACCAAAATCTCATTAACTTTAAGACAATGGAGTATATTTTATGGTGATATCGTTACATGTAATTGTACCTTTTGATAATTTTCAATTGTCTAAAAAGATCTGACCAAGTTAGCACCACGTTAACTTTTTTTGTTTATTCATCCATTTAGGAAGGAAGGTCCACAAAATGATAAACTAGTGGTAGCTTTTCACTTTTTTTATATAATTGTGATTCGTTTTAATATAAAATGATTGTGAGATTTTTTGAAAACGTTTTGATAAATTTAATTAATGACTCCTGGGTCCAAAAAGATAGAGTCCTAAAGACTTATAAGTTTAACATCTTTTTAAAATAACTCACGGGTACAAAAGTATGAATGAAAGCCCAATAATACCCCCACGTCATAATTTCTCTCATTTCAGCTGCTCTCTCTCTCCAATTTCTCACTGTCTCCCTTTCTCTCTAACTTCTCCCCCTCTCTCTCTCTTCAAAATCACCGCTTAGCCGCCGCTCCCCCCTCCCCCAGTTTTTTCATCGTGTTCAAAGAGAAAACAAGAAACCCCACCCACACTCCCCTCAGCCGCGGCTCGCCCTTCTCCCACCCAGAACTCCTGCCTCCGCCGCGGCCACACTACCCGCCACGCCCACCCTCACAGAAACCACCCACTCCCTCATAGAAATCACGCACCATCCCTCTGGAAATCTGCGCGGCTCACGCTCCCCCACCAGAACCGCCACGGCGAGCCACCCCACCAACGTCGCGGCCACCCCCAACCCAAAAACGGGTTTTAGTTTTTTTTTTATTTGTATTTTTAATTAGATTTGGCGATTTGTTATTCATTGAGGTCGACGGATCTGGTGATATTGTGGGTGGAGGCGGCATTTACTTCGCTTTATATGGTGGTTGGAGGAGATATGGCAGAAAGAAACAGAAGTATGATCTGGTGATCTGGTGATATGGTGATTGGAAAATTCAATACTCCTACATATTTATTAAGGATAAATTTTAAAATGCACCATTTACATCAATTTTGATTTGGTGCAATTTAATTTTAATTAAGTTTTTTTTTTCGATCCAAACCCGTCGTAAGTGATTCATGGTTCATTCGGTCCGAATAGGTCATGATTTAGGGTTCATGATTTATTTTTTAGGATGTAAATTATGCATCCAAATTAAAATTAAATCAAATTGCATCAATTACATCTTATGCAATTGGTGCAAACAAGTGTTACTCATTATTAGGCTATTAGCATTTAGCCGGTAGCTAGTAAAGCATAGCTGTGATTAAGTTTTATTGATATAAAGAATAGAAGTAAAAGGAATTGTACATGAAATCTTTTAAAAAAAAGGATTAGTAAAAATAATAGTAAATAACTTTGTTAATTTTTGGGATAAATTGTTTAATAAATAAAATGTTGCGATAGATTTGATATAAATGATAAAATTTCACGTGAGGCGGTTTTACACATAAGACATGATATAAATTACTACACATTAATACACTTTTTTTCAAAATGTTAAAATGTTATATTTAAATTCTATTACTCATTTCGTCTCAAAGTTAATGGTAAAATACCCATTATTTTTGCCTCAAAGTTAATGGTCAAATTATTTTATCACTTTATCATATAAAATATTAATAAATAATTTTTTCTACCCCCAATTACCCACCAGTTTATCACTTTATCATATAAAATACTAATAAATAATTTTTTCTACCTCACCACTTTATCACTATTCCACTAAATACTTATGAACAATCAAAATCTCATTAACTTTAAGACGAAGGGAGTATATTTTATGGTGATATCGTCACATGTAAGTGTACTTTTGATAATTTTCAATTGTCTAAAAAGATCTGACCAAGTTAGCACCACGTTAACTTTTTTGTCTATTCATCCATTTAGGAAGGAAGATCCACAAAATGACAGACTAGTAGTAGCTTTTCACTTTTTTATATAATTGTGATTCGTTTTAATATAAAATGATTGTGAGATTTTTGAAAGAACGTGATAAATTTAGAGCTCAAGTACTCATAGGTTTAACACCTTTTTAAAATAACTCTGGAAATCACGCACCATCCCTCTGGAAATCGGCGCGGCTCACGCTCCCCCACCCATAACCGCCACGGCGAGCCACCCCACCAACGTCGCGGCCACCCCCAACCCAAAAACGGGTTTTAGTTTTTTTTCATTTGTATTTTTAATTAGATTTGGCGATTTGTTATTCTTTGGGGTCGACGGATCTGGTGATATTGTGGGTGGAGGAGGCATGTACTTCGCTTTATATGGTGGTTGGAGGGGATATGGTGGTTGGAGGAGATATGGCAGAAAGAAACAGAAGTATGATCTGGTGATATGGTGGTGGGAGATGCACATGCTCATCTGATGATTTTGATGAACATGTTCATGGTTTTTTTATGAACATGTGCATGTTAAATGATGATGAAAAATATGTAATTTTGAGAATTTTTAGAAGATATATGTAGATTTTTAGATTTTAGATTGGTAAATTTCTGTAATTTTTTTAATTTGATATGAAAATTTTAAATTGTAATGTTTTTCATTTTCGATTGGAATTTTTTGGATTTGAAGATGAAGATGAAGATGAACATGTTATCAATACTGCTGTAAAAAAAAGTTGAAATATCAAATACAATGAATCTATTCTTTCTACAATAAACTCAGGCTTTCGAGTTGGTCTGAACCACGCAAGTTATATGTACTTTAAATTATGTTTGTTAAGTTTTAGGTATTAAGCTTCTTATAGAAAAAGCATGGAAATGATGTTTTATTTGATAAACCATTCAGGTGGCTCAACTAAAAGCTATTCCAATGATTTTAAAAATAAGAGATGAAAGTAAGGGTATATCAATCTTTTTGATACCTATTTTGCACCTAGGAGTAATTCTAAAAAGGGGTTGGACTTAAGAGTAAGTTGCAAGTGAGTTTTGGACCTAAGGGTGAGCCACTCATAAATTTATATTACTTTCTTCGTTCCGCAATAACGTACACACAAAAACTAAGAAAACTTGTTTTATTGGTATTATTTAAATCAATTATAATGATATTGTGTGGGTGTAAGTTTTGAGTGTTATACCATATTAAAAAATATGCACGTTATTGCGGGACGGATCAAAAAGGAAATTGTGCATGTTATTCCATTTACCCCAAAATTTATACTAGTTCAACACGCAGTGGCGGAGCCAGAAATTCGAGACAAGGGGGTCCAATTTAATAGATAAAATAACTTTTTTAAGTATACTTAAAAATTATATTACGTATTAGAATCAATTATTTATGGAGTTAAACATATATTTATACTACATTAGAATTATTAATATACACATAATGGTTTCAAAAAATATATTACATAATAATATTTCAACGTGTGCATAAAATTGATCTCAATTATCTAGAATATATATATATATATATATATATATATATATATATATATATATCATCAAATAAAATATACAAATTTAATACATATAAATCATGAAATGCATCTAAAATCAATAAGCAAATGAGAGGTGGGTGCGCTGCGCAGACCTCTTATTGTCTTGACTCATAAATTGGATTTGTAAGCGTTAAACTATACAAAAAAGTAAACGCCAGAATTATTCCAAATGTAAGACGTAACTATGTTCCTATATTAATGAACAGTATTTTTCGTAGAAATAAATCGCACTTTTAACATAACAAGTTCTTGACGCTTAAAAAATGACATTATGAATGTATGACCCGAAACAGATATCTGAAGACTCAAATTAAAAACAAATTATATAACCAAGTAATTAATAATGATATAAAGAAATTAAAATAATCAATATGTATTAATAAATTTAGAATCGTAGTAGAGTAAAATAAAAAAGCTACATATATTTAGAAGTGTTAAAAGATATTAAAAAAAATAAGAGATTGACTAATCGAGTACTATGTATTGAAAGTGATAAAGAAAAAATTAACTTAAACGGGATTGAACTTGGTGTTAAGGAGGCTAGGATTATCCCAATACACTAAAACCACTAAAGCACCATAATAATTAGTAATAATATTAAAAATAAACACATATATATTACACATTTTAAAAGATTCGTCTTGGCTCCGTCCTTGACAACACGAACTATACAGTTGCGCATTTGTACGTGGCTCTATAAATGTGGTACACTAATATGGACAAATGAATTAGCATCGTTACGTTCGAGACATGGTGACACGTGCACGCCATCAAACCTCAATTAGACAAACCCCACTCCCCTCACCCCCCCACCAAACAACATTAAAAAGTAAATAAATAATAATAGTAGCAGGCAAAATTGATTACAAGATATACACTCCTACTCGAGTTGAAATGACCAAATTGCCATCCGAGGATTTGTCATTTTACTCTTCATTTCTCTGCGATCATTTTGGTCATTAGCTCTAATGGCACATTAAAGCCTAGGATGAGTGATTATTCACGGGCTTAACATGAAAATCCAACTAAATTGAATGTAATAGTATATTTTCAATTACAAGAGAAACTCACATTCGTAATTAAAAAATGCATATGAAATAAACTCCATCCTTATATAACAATCCATATATCGTATAAGTACATGATATACATAAGAATACATTATTTTTAAACCATATTTCAAATGTAAAAATTACTAATCTAGTTTTCTACAATGCCTTATAACAAAGAACTATAATTATGAATCAAATGTGATTACACAAATTACAAATTAAATAATCTCTCAATAAATGGACATAGGAGCTTACTATTTGTAAAAGATCATATATTCATTTGATCGTTCAACAAATCGTAATTTGAAAAAATATGACATATTTTTCATAGTATTTTGGAAGTATGAAATAAGTAGTAGAAAATTAAAAAATATATACAAACGCAAGTATATTCTTCTTGTTCACATTATAAAATTGGATCCATTAATAATATCATAATATTAATTTATTATTACTATTATTTTTTAAAATTAATACCATAATATTTATACACATGATATTTATAAATGTATTTATTAACATTTATGCAAATTTTCCTCAAATTTATCAAATAAGAAGAATTGTATTTTGCAAGGGCACGGCGAAAGACATTTTTCTTGATATATCTAAACTCTCTCCGCCGTCGAGCCTAACGTGGGTTTCTCGCATAAAACACAGTACAAACTGTAATTCGGAAGAAGAAAATTCTGAACACAAAAACTGCCCAAAAATTGGATCGGTGTAGCGCCGGAGCCTCCGTTCAGTGGCTTTATGGCGGCGTTGAAACTCTTCGTGTTCACACTATTTCTTTCCTTGATTGTCGCTCACATCAGAGTTGAAGCTGATGCCTCAATCCCAGATGTCGCCGACGAAGTCAAACTCGCCGGATCGGACGATCCTGATTCACATATCCTGGAGCAGCTTCAGTCCAAGATCCACAGTCTCGGTTAGTTGGTTGATGCTTTTGGGTCTTCATGATTGAACAACTGCGTTAATGATTGATTGGTAGTGTCATTGTTTTAGTGTGCCGATGATGGTATTTACTTTATTGAGATGTTTTTGGTGGAATTTTAAGCTCGATATTGTGAATACTAGTTTAGAGTTATATCTAAATACTATTATTTAAACCACAGAAGGTGAATGGAAATGTATGAGTTGATAGAGATTGGTGTTCTGAACTAGTAAGGTGAGCGTGTGGCTATTCTCTATCCAGATACATGTGGTTTTTAGACACCGACACATAGTTTTCAAAATTTGTGTGTATTTGAGGTTCCCACTTCATGACGTTTAGTTGTTTCTCTTGTTGATTGAGTTGGTTTTCATTGACCTAAAGCAAATACATATATGCTGCTTTGGTGAGTGGAATTTTCACATATCTTGGGCACTCTGTTATTTTATGACCTACAATAGACATTGTTTTGATATAGTTGCATATAAGGCTGTGGTTGACAAATGGTTTTCCTAGTGGGTATGTATGTTGATTGATGTGGAACACTGAAGATGTTATTAGCTGTGTTAACTCAGAAGTGAAAAAGTGATAACTTAGCATGTTTTACATTCAGAAGCTGTCAGCACAGTTTTCTCCTTCACTTGGACTTTGAGATTAAATATTGTGTTCGTGTACTGGAAGCAAAACTCTGAATAATAGAAGTATAGAACAGACGTAGTAATGTGAAGGAGCATGGAGAAAAAAATCATACTTAGCCTGTTCATGTATATTGGAAGCAAAACACTAACTAATGGAACAGTGAAGGAGCATGGAGAGAAAATCATTAGTAATTTTCTGAAGCATGGAAAGGGTTGACCTCATGAATTTTAGGGTTGTGCCACCAGAATTTTGAGTTGTAATTCTTCTCTACCCTCAATGGACTCAGAAATATCATATCTGCTTTCATTTCCTAAATGGCCTTTCTAGGAAAAGGTGGTCTGTTTCTTGCATATATATATAGATAATGATTGTGTAATACATGTACAGGGACTGTTCTATTAATACTTACCTTTCTAGTCACTAGAGATTCATAAAGCTTCTAGGAATGAAATCACTAATTATTTTCTCTATTTCTCTCCAAAAGACCGCCTTAAGCTTCTGTTTATTCGATAAAAAGATTACTATCTATGAATAGAATCACTTTATTCCTTCATTCTTATTTTTTTGGATTTCATTTTTATGCATCCATTTTGTGGATTTGGAGTATAATATGTGAACCTGTTAATCAATGGCCTTGAATGTTCCCTTACTTTTAATTTCTTTTTGTATATGAAGAGTCCCATATTGAGGAGAAATCTCGAGAAATAAAAGAAAAGGACCAGGCAATCGCTTCTAAGGAACACATCATTAAAGAAAAATCAGGCAACATTGTGTCATTGGAGACTGAAATTGCTTCACTACAAGTGAGTGGTTAGATCTTGTATGAAAAAAATTATAATTTCCTCTTGAGTTGCAAATTTTTGTATAAAATTCATGTTATATTTGTGCACTTAATATGTCTTTAATGTTTACTTTCTTAAAAAAGGGCAAAGTAGACGCTGCAGAACAGGCAGGGAAGGCACATGTAAAAGCTAGCGAATTGGAAAAGGAAGTGAAGAAACTAAGAAAAGATATTGATGTGAAAATTAAGGAAAAAGAGCGTTTGGAAGCCCGGGCAACTGAAGCTGAGAAGAAGGCTTCTGAATTGAGCACTAAATTTGAGAGTGTAAGTAATGTACCTATGAAAGTTTCTTGTTGGTTATAATGGTTTCACTATGGTGTAAGCTTTCATCCTTTTATTATATATCTGAATCTCAGTAATTATAAATCCATCCATGATATTCATGCTTAACTTCTGTGAGGCACTCAAGTGCAATTTGGTGTTTGCGTGGTTGGTCTCCATCAATTTTTTTTTTCATTCTTTGGGATAGTTTAGCTCGTTTATCCTTCTTTACTTGCGTGTTTGGTTTTTGAGTATGAGAGCTCAAGGACTTTGACCATGGGCAGTGTTTTTGAAACAGAATGGTTAACTGTTTATCTCTATTTTTTCTTGTTAGATATAGTTAAATGACTTCATCCTAGTTGAAGAAGAAAATTGAGGCAATTCTATTTCGTTGTTTAGATCGAATTTTTTTAAGTCGTTATTGCTCCTTCCTTTGTCATACAGCTTCAAAAGATTATTGATGAACAGAAAGCTAAGATACGCAAAACTCAACGTGCGCTCGAAATGGCTGAGGTACGCTATTTGACTATTTTTTTCCCTTTTTCTTTTACCCCTTCCCTTGTGATGATTAATCGCTTTTAAAATCTGTACAGGAAGAAATGATGAAATCAAAGTTTGAAGCGACATCCAAAATCAAAGAGTTAATGGAGGTACAGTTTGTTTGGCTTGCCCCCTACAGTGTTTTAGTAATAATTAGGGGATATTTGCAAATTCAAGTGGAGGGGGAAAAATCACTTTTTTTTTAAAAAAGCGGCCACTCACTGCTTTAGGATTTGAGAAGTGACTGCAAGTTGTGAGTAGAGTTTGCAAACACCCCCTCATTGTCGGAGATTATGATTCTCATAGCAGTGAGCCATTGCTAAACTGCAACATGTGTAATACTGGGGACTCCGAAGCTCATTAGCTGGTGGAGTTGCTACATTCACCTTCCTTCATTTTACTCATATAAAGATGTCATGCTACATTTACTTGCTTGTGATCACTTTTAACTGCATTATTTTATTTAAGAATGATTATGTCTTTATGTATTAGAGTTTTTGCTCTCTTTACTCTTGACGGTTGACAATGCGTTTTCTTCAATGTTATAACACCACACTCCTATATTATGACAGAACATTATTATGTTGCTTGGCTTTGTGGAAAATCCTTTTATCTTTTACGTTCACTAAAACTTTTGTTTTACTTATCTGGTGAAGAGAATTTTGTTTTCAGTTAACTCCCTTTTTTAATCATTCTTATTAGTGTGAACCTAAGTTGTATCGTAATTTCAAAAATAGCACCTTATCTTTGCTGCTCTTCTCTCACGATGTGTATTTAAATTGTTTTGAGATTATAAAGTAAGCCAGGAAGTACACATGTGTGGATCTTTGTGGTGAATTGTGGACGAATAGAAAAAATTATTATTTTATCAAGAATTCATTAGTTTACTGGCTATTAACCTACAGAACATTACATTGTTGCCTTCATATTCAGTTCTACGAAGATCCTTCTTTCCAGAATAACAAAAAATGAGGCTTAATACTGCCCTATATGGGCTTGATGTCTAGTTACTATATTCTTCATTTACTTGTTTGCTGTATGCATCATTAAAAATCAGTAAGTATTGTCTATGTAGAATTCATCAAAGTCCTTTTTATTTAAATTTTATTTGTTTTTGTGATATGCACGATCAGGTTCATGGTGCTTGGCTTCCCCCTTGGCTTGCAGTTCATGTTAATAATTATCAGGTATTGGTATATCTGAGTAACTCACTTTTTTTTGTCATGCTAACTTTTTTATAATCATCTTCTTGTGTCTGTATTTCCAGTCAATTTTAGAGGAAAACTGGAAAGTGCACGGAAAACCTGCAATGGAGACGTTAATTCAGAAGGCAAGTGTGTAAGGTGCATGTGCACCATATGTCTTGGATATTTATGAAGATTTATCCTATATGTTTCTTGTTACATGGTCCTGCAATATACCATTAATTGATCTGTTTTTAAATTTTCACTCATTTAGGCTCTTGAAAAGAAAGCCCAAGCTGGAGAATGGGCTGTACCACATGTGGAAACAGTCAAAACTGTAAGTCAGCTGTGTTTGCAGGCTGTTTACTTGTGTTTGTTAATGCTCGATTTGCGAATATTGGTCTTTATACCTGCAATAATATCAAATGATATATATATATATATATATTATTTTATATATGGTTATTTAGTCTTCAGTGGAGTATCTTTTTGGTCTTAATTATTTGTGATACTAGGAGTTGGATGTTTTGGATAGGTTTTGTCTTTTTTTTTGGTTGTAATGCCTATGTTCTGATTTAAACTTTGGGTTGGATTTAAAGTGAAAAAGGTATTACAATTTGCTTATATATGTCTTAATATATAACTAATTGGTCAAAGTTTTTCTACTTCCATCAACTTAACCAGTATTCATTTTACTTGTCATGCGAAGAAATGGGTACCAGCCATTAAGGAACAGTGGGTAGTGATAGTCACAAATGTTGAACCGCATGTTCAAACATTAACAACAAAAACTGTTGAGATATATGAAATGGCAAAGAATGCTGTGACTCCGCACGTCATCAAAGTGCAGGAACTTGCTACTCCTTATTTCCAAGTAAGATTGATCAACCTTGTTTGTTTAACTTTTTTTTCATCTAATGCGCTAAGTATATTTGTTACCTTCCAGGAAGTGAGAAGATTCAGCAAACCATACATTGACCAGGTAGCCACTGCTGCGAGACCTCATGTTGATAAATTGCACACTACTTTGAAGCCACATACAGAGAAAGCCATTCATGCTTATCGAAAATTCCTAGAGTCAGCAACTATATATCATCTCCAGGTATGATAATGTCTTTTGTATGGGGGTACAGTGCAGCATAACAAACTCCAAATGCAGAGTGAAGGCTTTGCAATGAATATGCTATTTGATAGACTAATATTAATAATTGTGATGGTTCTGCTAGATAGTTTTTGCTCCTACTCCCTTTTGTAGATGAAAAGATAGTTTTATAGTCATTGGCTGTAAACCCAGGATTGTCTTTGATGGGTACAGTCATTATACATGACAAAGATGCCTCACTAAGCAGACTTCTCAAACTATACCCTTGGGAGCAGCATACTTAAAAGCTACCGGATTAGAAACTATCCCAGAACAGAAAACCCTTCAACGTATTTTTGGTATTCTAACTTAATTTTTTTGAAATCCAATGACAAAATGACAACTTCTCTAGAATAATTCTGAAATTTCAAATTGTCAAAGTATTCTATTCTGTAGACCTCTTTCCATTGGGAAGAGGGATAGAGGCTGTGTGGTGAATCAGAGGGTGGATAAGGAGGATCATGGGAGGTGAAAAGTGTGCTGGTAGTGACTTTTCTCAATTTCTTCGGTAATGGCCATTAGAGGTCTATAATCGTTTTATACCAATCATTGAGCTCTACAAGTATTTATAAATTATGTAAATTCTCAAATGAATTTTACCTGATAAGTGATTTCATCCTATAATTTGTGTATAACTGAATAGGTTGTTTTATGAATGTTTTCCTTGAAACAAATCAATCTATAAATATAGTCCGTGATCTCTCATCTCTTATGAAGGTTCAAGACATAGTTGAAGATAAACTCAAGAATCACGAGCTTACCAGACCTCTTGCAACAAAAGAACTGATATGGTTTTCGGTAAGTCACATGAATGTAATTTGTAGGCCTTTTCTCCCCGCACCCCCTTTCCCTTTAATATCTTTAGAAAAAGTGCAAGGACGGGTGCATTCGTTGGTTGTTAATTTATATTTTTATGGTGTAGGCCTCTGCACTGCTGGCTTTGCCTATCATTTTCCTGTTGAAGATATTTTCTGCCATCTTTGGGTTAGTAGTTTTGTCTGCTTATTCATTATGATTATACAGAAAAAAATGTCAAAATGTTAAGTGGATAATTCTAAGGTTTGATGTCAATATCTTCATACCGTATTATTAATATTTTTTTCTCCAAATTACTCTTGTATTGCAGTAAAAAGGCAAAAAGGCCAAGCAGACACAATAATCCAAACAGTTCTCGTCGCAAAGGAAAACGTGTACACTCAGACAAGTAAAGACCATAAATGAACTCCACTTTCTGTTTGCACAAGGTATGTTCTAAACTTTAGAAGATGCATAGTATATTTGTTATGATGGGGAGTTGATATTATGTGCATGTTTCTCATTACTTGTTATTGTGGGCAGGTTATTGTACACCCTTTTACACAGTCTCAGCTTTTGGAGCTACATTTGTTCACAAACATGTCGTCGATGTTGGAGGCTTCAGCAAATTTTAGTGTCGTGTAGAATAGAAAAATCAGGGACAGGTGGTTTGTAGTTTTCAGGAAGCATGCGTGTAGTTTGAGAATTCGTAGTTGAGAGATACTCGTGTATCATGGCGCTTGATATATCTATGTGACTATGTCATTCATGTTATGTTCTTTTTGTTATTAATATTGTGTGTTTTGGATGTAGACACTGCTGTCTAAGCAGTTTCACCTCATCTGAATCTCAATATAATCATTTATGTAATTCCAGAAATTGGTATTAATTGTATTCTCCTTGTTCCAAGGGAAGGGACTGGTACAGTGGCACTAAATTTCTCATCTTTTTATTAAGACAAAACTTGTATGCAACGGCTGTATTGTACAATTAAAGAGTTTTTAAATTATATTAATTATTTTTTATTTAAAAACATTAACTGTATGTAATTGCACTGTTATTTATTTATTTATATGGTGGGTGGGGGTTGCCGTCAAATGCTCTCTTATTTGTCGCATTTTATTTTATCCGCTACTGAGATAAAATCTCATGTAAACTATAGATTTAATGTACAATTGATTTGATTTTATTAATAACGTTATTAAGAGGTAATTATTGTTTTAAAAAAAATATAAATGTTTTTTGATAAATTGATATTTACTACTCCTTCCGTACCTCCGTCCCCCAAAAGTAAGATCTTTCACGGGGTTAAAAAACATAATTTACGTAAAACGTAAATTAAGTTCATTTATAAATAACATAATTGATTCTTAAAGAAAGATAAATGATAATTTGAAAGAATCTAAGTGATTGTTGGATGATGAAAATAAAAAAAATGTGCCCATAAATCTATTTAATCTACATTTTCAGAAATACGTTTTTTTTTAATTTGAAGATACTTTTGGGGGATAGAGGGAGTACAATTTTAATGAAAAAACTGTTTATTAGTATTAAGAGGAATAAATATTTTTTGTTGGGGTGATTTGGTCCTATTTAAAGAATGAGACAAAAAAAAAATTATGTGTAATTATTACTCGTATGAGATATAGTGTAGTGATATTTTTAGGGGTTTGTATGAGAGAAAAAAAATTAATTTTTCGCCATTTATAAAATAGAAAAGATTAAATAAGGATATTTATTTAAGAATTTTGAGCAATTAAAAATAAAATGAAAAAGTAATTAATTGTACGCTCAAAACATAAATTCGTAACATTAAATATTATATATATTAATTTATAACAGTAGTAATTTGCAGGAGAGTTTGTCTATTTTTTTTTTTTTTGAAAAACACAGATGAAATTTATTAAAGAGTACAAGGCTACTCTAATCTCAATAATTAGAGTTTGTCTATTAGAAACAAGAAAAGAAAAGCAACCCGAATCCGTGCCCGCCTAATAATATACTGAGCCCGTATGAGTGCCACGTGTTATCCGATACATAATAAAATGGAAATCCTATGCATTTGCATCCGGCCCATATAGATTTGATAATTGGGTGGGTTTAAACTCGTATCCGGAAAGTAAACCCGCCGCTAATAATGGCGTCCCCCTCCCCAGCAAAGAGCAACAGCGCCGCCATCGACGGCGTCACCACCACGCCGGGCTCTAAAAGCCTGCGCGGCCTCAATAAACCCAAGTGCATCAAGTGTGGGAACGTTGCTCGCTCTAGGTAAAACCTTTCCTCTCTTTTTTTTTTTTTCGTTTTTTTTTCTGCTCCTTTCTTCAGTCAATCAATCTGTGGCTTTCTGTGTGCGCTCGTTGTTATTACTAGATGCCTTGCGCATTCCAAAAATCCAATTCTTGATGCATCCTAATGTTGTACCCAATGTTCGAGCCGTTTTGGGGATGGCAGAGTCTCAGGGGTATCACGAACCCCGCTTTAAACCCTAGTTCGTTTTAGTGTGTGCCAGTTTTTAAGTACCAATAGCTCTGTTCTGGACCATGTAATTGATAATCCCAGGGATTGAAGCTTAATTGCGAATTGAGATGTGTATGCAATCAACCTGAATTTACTGAATTCTATATGTGTTTTGTGTCTCGGAAGATGGTTGAAATTAAATAGATAAAGCTTATCCAGGTGAGCTCGTTCATAAATTAGAACATTGTTTGTCTCATTTAGAAAGCTAGTGAATCTTCTGAGATGTAGATGCAACTTACCAACTTTTCATCCTCCTCTAGAGCTCAATATGAGCATAGTTTCATACGTAACATTCATTTGAGTCTCTATTTTTCTGATAATTATATAAATTGTTGTGTTTTAGCTTTTTTCTAGTCCTAACCAGTAAAGGCTATATGCATTCTGGTTTAAATTATAATTGCAAGGCTTGTTTGGGAATAAATTAGCAGATGTTTTACAGCAAACTCAGTAACATGATTTTTTCCAAATCCCTCTAAGCAATGGGATTAACTGCAAATCCCCTATGGTGTGAAACTGAAAATCCAATTCTGTTCAATTTTTTCCCCAATAAGAAAACACACTAAATTAGATAAAATAAGGGTAGACTAGTAGATGGGGAAATTGGTTTGATTATGTAAATGACTTGGAAACACTGCTGGATAATTATGCGAGTTTCTCTTATTCATGATTTTATTATGCAGATGTCCGTACCAATCATGCAAGAACTGCTGCGCGAAAGCTCAAAACCCTTGCCATATCCATGGTATGGTAATCTAAATCAATTTGAGATAAGATGTCGCGTATTAGTGGATAAAGTGATGGTGGCTAGATAAAATTGGCAGTTTTCAAATCAAAAAACAAATGGCCTTCCTCAATGAAGTCCATATATGAGTGGACACTTTTAGCTACTCCTAAACTTCCACAAAGTTGAGTACCTGATATAGGTCACACTCACAAACACACAGTTATTTTGGAAACGAACAAAATTTGCCTCTGCACTTTATTTTCTACATTTTTATCCCATATTTATTAATTTTTACATTTTTGTGCCCCACACTTTTGAATCTATTAACGTTTGTCCCTTCATTAATGCATTTTTCCTTTTAATTACTCAAACACGAACCCGATAGGAATCAGATTTGTTATTCTCTTGTTGGGTATTAAACAAGCAATTATAGGAGAAAATAATAAACTAGGAAATTTAGAGACAAACAATTTGGTTACCCGGTTAAATTCGGGAATGACTACGTCTGCGGGGGACTACCAAGCCAGGAGATTCACTATTTTTCGTTATTTTTTTAGTACAAATAGGCAAATACAATGAGTCAAGGTATTTAAATGAGGCGTGGGCGGCCTAAATTCGCGAAAACGACTTTGCAGGAACCGCTGACGGGGGCTTTTGGTCGGCGGTTACGCCGATATCATGTACTACCGATTCGGCGCCCAGATGGTATTTGGAAGGAGAACTGCTTTCGACCGAGCATAGGTGCTCGACCTTCGTCTTAATTAAGCCTGCTGATTTACCTCACGATCTCCTGACTGACGTCGATCTCCGCAGCAACAATCTCCGCTTTGAAATGACTCAAGCTATAACTTGTCTCCTCCGTTCAATGGTCTCTACCATTGGTAGTCTTGGGGCCTTATCTTTCGATTACGAGGAGTCCCGATTGAGTCATCATCTTCAGAAAGCTTCTCTGGGTCGCCTTAGTCAACATGTCGGCGTGATTCTCAACTTCCTGGATCTTCATCACCGTAAGATCTTGTTCTCAATGAGGTAACGAATGTAATGATACTTCAACTCAATGTGGCTTCGTCCTCGAGTGAAAGGCAATTCTTCGCCAAGTTGAATAAGACTGATTGTCACTATCTGAATACTATCATTTTGCTCCTTCCCCAACTCACACGCGGATTCGCAGCAAACCATTTTCTTTACTAGCCTTCGAATCGCGAACGCGTCTACGTCCTGCGGGATCGAGCTACGATCTTTTTGCAACTTAGAAGTCCAAGAGATTGTTGTACCCACCAAAAGTAAACACATACCTCCTAGTACTCCCCATTTTGTCGAGATCATTTGATGCCAAGTCTGCATCAACATATCCCGCCAACCCAACACTTTTGCCCTCAAAGCACAAAGCTTGTTCAAGAAGACCTCTCAAGTACCTTAGGATCCATTTTTCTGCCTCCCAATGTTGCTTACAAGGATTGCCCATAAACCTGGCTTAACAACTCCCACCGGCCAGGCAATATCGATCTTGTACACACCATAAAGATACATCAAACTTCCAATTCTTTGAAGCATACACAGAGTTTTTTCAGCATGTAGGTCCGCTCATCTTATTTTTAGGTGAGTCCTCGTTGGATAGAATGAACGGCTTCCCCACCAGGACCAATCGGGCTTTGCATCTTCCATACTAAATCTCTCAAATACTTTTTTATGTATTCACTTTGTGAAAGATACAACTTTCCCCGCCACATTGTCACGATCGATTCAAGATACCCAAGATTTACTTGGCCTCTCCAAGGTCCTTCATAGCAAACCTTTCCGATAATTTTTCCTTCAACTTGCTTCACCTCCCGAAAGACTAGAGTTCTCTTATCAACATGTCATCAACGATAATAACAAAATAATATAACCATCATCATACCTCTTGAAAGAATAACAATGGTCGGTCTTACACCTATTGATCTCAATCTCGTACAACCCATCAAACTTTTTGTACCATCAGAATGGAGCTTGTTTGAGACCATACAATCTCTTCTTCAACTTGCAAACTAGCTCACTACTCCCCTTAGACAAGTATCCCTCCGGTTGCTTCATGTAGACGTCCTCATCTAGATCACCGTGAAGAAAGCGCGGTTTTCACGTCCATCCGTTTCTAACACCAAATTTTACGCAACCACCGGACTTCAGAACCAATCGAATGGTAATTTGCTTCACCATCGAGTAAAAAACATCAAGTATAGTCAATACCATATTTATCTTTGAAACCCCTTCACAACCAATCTTGCCTTGTAGCGTTTGCTTTCCATCGACCTCTTTTTATTCGTAAACCCACTTGTTACGGTGTTTTCTTGCCCTTAGGAAGCTCAACTAAGCTCCCAAGTTCCGTTGGTCATCAATGAATTCATCTCATCATCCATTGCAAGTTTTTCACTTGTCGCATTCCATTCACTATGTGTGGCCTCTCGCATAACATTCGTGTTCACCACCATCGATTAACAATAAATAAATGAAGAGAGGTGAATACTATCGTGAGATCTCCGATCTCGTGGATCTCCGCAATGGATTGTTGGTGGTGGTGTACTTGATTCTTCCTCAACAATCACCGATCATCTAGAACCCCTTTGTTTCCACCCGAGTTCAAATGTCTAACTCCACAACCCGAGACTTCGTAACCACCTTCGATATCCTCAACTGTCTTTGTACATCACCGTTCATTAAATATGACATCTCGACTACGAATCACCTTTTCGGTTTTCTTCATCCCAAAATCGATACCCAATTTAATCACCGCCATATCCAACAAACGTACACTTAACATTTTGCATCCAACTTACTTCTACTCATAGAATCCCATACTTAACATATGCAACACACCCAAATACTCTAAGAAAATACAGATTTACCTTCTTTCCCAACCATGTCTCCTCCTAGATGCCATTTTCCAAAGGAGTTGGCGGTCCTCTGTTTATCAAGTAAGTCATTGCGTTAATGTTACGCTCGCCCAAAACATCTTTGGCGTTTCCACACTTCAATCTTATGCTCCTAACATCGCTCACATAGGTCCCTCGTTTATACGCTTCGCCACGCCCATTCTCACGTGGGGTTCTCTCACGGTTTCTCCATTCGATTCCATTCGCCTCACGTAATCCTTTTTTTTTAAACTCACTTCGAGCTCGTAGTCTCCACCATTATCGATCTCAAACACTTCACCTTGAGACCCGCCCTCGCTTTCTACAACGGCCTTCCATTTCCCGAAAGCATTAAAGGTATTAAACTTATTTTTTCAAGAAATAAACTCATACATTCCTCGTAGAAATCGCCAATGAAAGTCATGTAATACGATGCTCCACCAAGGGATGTCAATCGTGCCGACCCCCACAAATCACTTTGTGAACTAACTCCAGCCACCTTCTTCAAAGTTTCGCCTCGCCTTCAAAAACTCACATTTTTCCGTTTTTCGAATACACATCCTCACACAAATCGATGTCAACTGCCTTGAGGTCCGCAGCGGTTTACCGTCGAAAGACATAACTTTCATCCCCTTTTCACCATGTGGGCAAGACGACAATGCCACAAATTTGCATTCTCTTTTTCACTTTTGCAAAGAGTAATGCTATCCGTGGTGTTGTCCGGCATATACAACGTTCCTCTTTATTTCCACGAGCCACTACCATGACACCTTTTGGATATCTTCCACACGTTACACCCCAAAAGTCACCTTGTAGCCCTCATCATCAAGTTGCCCAACCGAAATCAAATTTCTCTTCAACCCAGAATATGTCTCACATCTTTCAACCAGAATACAGTCCCATTTGGTGTCTTAATCCTAACATTCCTTCCCTTTGATTTCCAAAGGCTCATCATCAAATAGATAAACCTCCCAAAGTTCCCTAAAGTGTATTTCTCCATTACGTCAAGATCCTTCTTTAATGAAACAATGCTCCGTAATCTAACACCCACGACTCAATGGATCGCTACACTCGTAATCAATGCATCCGAAGTCCTCATCGATGCAACGTTGATCGAGTTGTCATTCTTCTTTAGTTCATTCCCATATGCCTTGCACTCCTCTTTGTAATGACCAAGTTCATGACATTTATAACACTCAACTTTTACTCTTATCCTTCTTGGGATTATCTTTGCCCCGACTTCGATCTACCCGATTGGCTTTCCTCGATTCAGATCTCCTCTCTGCTTCCCGTGATTCAAAGCAGATCACGTGGGCCACACCCAACTCTTTTCCGGGATTTCTTCGCTCATGACCAAATCTCTAACCTCATCAAATTTTAGTTTCACTTTACCCATTGAAGCGAAGAGATAAATTCTGCTTCACTCCAACTTTCCTAAAAAGAAGACAACAAAAATTAAGGCTTGAACTTCATCATCAAAATCAATCTCAACCGAGCTCAATTGAGCTATGATCATATTGAACTCAAGTGAGATTAAGCATTGTTAATCCGGGTGGACCTAACGGGCCGCCCGCTTAAACCTATTATACGCAGGTTAGGGCGAGAAAATGGGAGGCCCGTTTAAAAATCGGACCTTTTTGGCCCGGACCGATTAGCCCATGAGTTAACCGACCAAACCCGTTTAGCCCGCTTATATTTATATATACTCAATTTTTTATTATTTTCTAATTTTTTAATTAATTTTTTTAAAGTTTTTTTTTTCATTATGGCCAATCAATTACAAATTAAATATTTATATTTGATTTAGTCAATTAATAATTAATCCTCTCCAATTCAATATTTTTTAACAGCTTTTGAATTTCTATTGAATTGAATAAATAAGTAAAATATTAATCCAATATAAAATAATAATATAATATTTTTATAAATTCTATTATGAAATTTGTTCATAATATTTAAATCGATATCATTATAATTATAAATTAATATTATGGTATTAATTTATAAATGTGATGATACAAATTTTATATTATTAACTAATTTAATTTTAACTTTGCTTCAATTATGTTATTAAAGATGATGGAAACTAATTTTATATTTTGAACATTTGTTATTAAAGATGATGGGGAAATTCTGGATCAAAATTTTTGTCATTATGTAATGTTAATGTTTGAACATTTTTTTTAAATTTTTTTTTTTTTAGGTGCCCAGAACCCGCTAGTGTTGGGGTTAGGTCTCAACTATTAGAGGTCTGCTTAAAATGAACTCATGGGCAGGACCGTTTGGCCCGTAGTCTTGATAGGGTCAACCCCTAATGGGTTAAAAATAATTCGCTTAACAATACTAGTTGAGATGGTTGGCTACCACAAGATCCTCCGCCATCCTCAAAGTTGAATAACCTCCGCATCGAGATGAACCTTGTTCGCTATGACGGTTTTTCATACATCTCACCAAAATCTCCAAAGATCTCCTTTTGTGGTTTTTGCTTTCCCAAAATATGTAGAGGCGGCGTTCTCGGATAACGACGCACCGAACCACACTCATCGCCTTCCATCCAAAGAACTTCCACCGTCGTCTTTCATATCTTCGTGTCGTTTCACCCAACGGTTTATACAGATTTTTTACGTCATGAGTAATCCTCGATCTGCAATTTCGATCCAAAATTGCTTCCATCAAACTTCTCAACAGACGATTTCCTTCCCCATCATAATTGCTCTCCATAGATCCCTCTAACCAGATGCCCGATACCAATTGTTGGGAATTAAACAAGCAATTATAGGAGAAAATAATAGAACTAGAATTTAGAGACAAACAATTTGGTTACCGGGTTAAATCCGGGATTGACTACGTGCAGGGGCACTACCAAGCCGGGAGATTCACTATTTTTAGTGTGTTATTTTTAGCATTTAAAAGACAAATACAATGAGTCAAGGTATTTAAATGAGACATGGGTCGAAGCCCTAATTTCGCAAACAGCTTTTCGGAACCGCTCGACCAGGGGCTTTGGTCGAGCGCCCCGATGGCGCTGGAAGGAGGGCCTGCTTTCGACCGAGCATAGGTGCTTCGACCACTAGCCTTGGTCGAGCGCCTCCTGGGTCTGCCTCCCGCCTCCACAACCCAACATCCAGTCTCCACAACCCAACATCTACTTCTCCTGTTTTCTCTCTCTTTTATTTTCAGTCGCAGTGTTATTCAGATATGTATTTTCCGTCTCCAATAATTAATCACATCTCACTGAGTCATTAAGTTATAAATTTGGTTAATGCAGTTTTGAAAGGCAGCTCATCCTTTCCAGACAAACAGCCCTCTTCCAGCTCTCCTAATGACCAGCAATCTACTGAAGTACCTCATTCAGGGTAAGTTGTAAAACTATTAATCTCAGGTGTAAATGTTGGTATAAGAATTCTTTCCTATTATGTTGGTAACTTTCGTGTTTATACAAACTTCATCTTTGGCCTTTATTTTTTATGGTTTAACATCGTGGCGTAAGCAGAAGTGCTACAGTATTATATTGAGATTCCAGGCCTAACCAAACCAACATTACTTATTTTGAAATTTTTTGTTTATGATTTTGGTTCGGTTTTCATGGTAAAGAACCCCGATATAACTGAACCGAACTGATATTATACAAACACTCTATTTTTTGTATACATGCTATATAATGTGTGTTATGTTTTTCATGTGGCCCAAAAGAAAGAAAAAGAAAAACCCTTCACTCACATTTCCATTCTCTCACTTCTAACCCTAGGTTAATCCATTACCACTGTTCCTTCTTCTCTCTCGCCTCCGTAGCCTAGCCATCACCACCGTTCCTTTCGCCAAATGCTGGTAATTTTCCTCTCACGTTTCTATGTTTTCACAAGAAGCTGGAAGAATTTAATATGTTAACAAGCTATAAGTGCCAGAGCGGTAATTGTAAAAGGGAAGCTGGGGGTGGAATTCCTATTATACATGTAACTCAATTTATTGTGCAAGAATTTATGTGCTTATGTATTTGAATTTCTTTCATTGGATGATCTAATTGGGTTCTTGTTATAATCCTCTCTTTGTTTGTGGAGAGGGAAGGGGGGTTGTTATTTATGTATAGGTGACAAAATTAAATTTCTGTGATTGGATGATCTAACTGGATTCTTGTTATGATCTTCGCTTGTTATATATGTACTTGTTACTCAATTCAATGTGCAAGAATTTATGTGCTTTTGTACTTGAATTCCTTATATTGGATGATCTAATCGGATTGTCTTTATAATCTTCTCTCGTGTTGCGGTGGAATTCCTATTATATATGTACACGTGTCTCAATTCTTTATATCAATTTATTGTATGATCTGCTATTCTGCTTGTGTATTTGATTTTTTAATTGGATGATGCAATTGGATTCTTGTTATATAATCTTCTCACTCTGTATCTCAATATTTCGCTTCCCTAGCATAGCCCATTGTCACCATTCATTCTTCTCCCTCTTTGTATCTCATTCTTAATATTTCTAAAAATGGCCACATATTTCGGTAAATTGTATTACATAACTGGACCGAACTTATTATTTGGCTTGAGTTTCATTTGGCTTAATACATAGTTTTCGCGGAAGCGACCATTGTTCACCCATAGGCCTTTTTCTATCTTTAATATCTTATTGCACATTTTCCATTTCCTACAGGCATAGGCTTTTTAGTTATCAAGCCAATCAGATATTCTCATTGTTTCTTAAGGATTCTTTGACCACCACTCAAATAATATCTTTGTTGTCAAGTGTTGAATATACTAACATCTACCACTTATATAACAGGAGTTCTCATAGGCTTCGCCAATTTTCCAACAACTTTGCCCAGTTCAATAATTTACAGTCACCTATACGGTCGAGGAAGCCCCTGACAAAAAAGGTGAGGATATATTAAACAAACCACCTCTGTGTTCATCCCTATTTCATGGTTTTAACTGCTCTGCTTTTTTTGTGTACTTCATCAGGATGCACAAGTAATCAATGAATGGAGGTTTATGAAGTTAAAAGAATTCAGAGACAGAAACATGGAAGTTGAAAGTGAAGCTTTTGACAGATACATGAGAAACGTCGGTCTTTTGGAAGAGGTATTTCAAGTCAACTCAGAGTTTGACCAAGATACTGGAGTGTGTTCCGACAGTGAAAGCACTGTGAGGACAGTTCAAGCAGTAAAATTGAAGCTCAGATCAGATTCAGCAAGATCTGATAACTTGAGAAAGAGAACCCAATACATTGTGGATCAAGGATTAAAGAAAGTAGGAAAGACCGAGTCAATTGATGGAGCTGGTGAACTCAGTGATATAGGAGGGGAGAGAGCAGCTAAGAAGATCAAATCTTTTTCTAGGGCTGAGAGGGTGATATCTTTACCCGATCTTAACGATAAATTGAACAAAGCACGAAATCTAGATGATCTCAAAGCGTGTTGGGAGCTTGGGGCCCAGATCTTTGGATGGCCCGCTAAGACGGGCCAAACAGACCCCAGTGAGGTTCAACCATCCAGTGAAAAGGTTCAGAAAGATTACCCTTCTATCGAGAACGGGTCGTTTTTTTCACCGCCCAAGTGGTTCAATGTAGTCCCTGTTAGCCATGAAGAACTCTGCGCAGTTCATGCAGAATTTTTAACCCTCCAGAATATTGAAGAATTGTAGGTAGATGGAATTCAAAGATGTGTTCGTATGCATTAAGCAAGAAATGATGAATCAAGTTGGGTAGTTGGATACTTTTCATTCAATCCTGTACAGAAACTGCATTTTTTTCGTTTTGTATTTTGAATGTGTACCCTTTTTGCTATTGATATCAGGACAGTAGTAGGTTTTAGCATGGTCCACTTTTCTCTTACCTTGTTGGGTTATGGACTTTTTGTATATCAGCATCTCATTTATGTATTTGTAGTGCATATCATATCAAGAAAAATCTTAAAATTTTCTTTGGAATTAATTTTTTTTGCAACGAAATCCATTTTTCTTAATCATATACAGAAATCCTGGATTCAAGCAGTGATAAACCAAGGATCAAAATAAAATTTCCAATCTGCATAAATTAGCTATTGTTCTAGCTAGCTAGCAAATTACATCTGCTCATGAAGTGATGATCCTGTCTTGGTAGTACACTTCAATTGCTCACCAAATAAAACACCTTTACCAAAGTCTCAAATTAAGGCAAAAAAGAAAAAGAAAAAAGGCACAAGTACTAATTAAGTAAAACTAATAGTTCTTCACTATCATCATCAATCTACTCCCAAATTAATGATCATACACTTGCCTCCAAATGACCTACTTCTTGTTGTTTCACCATCAATAAGAAGGCCAGTAGTTATCTAAATCACCACACTGATCCATATTCATAAACCTGTTGTTCATAGTGTTTGAACTGCTCATCTCTCCCACATATCCATTACCACCCATGGCAACTCCGCCGTTGAGCATGGCAGATGTCACATCTTGTAGGCTTATTCCTGGCAGCGGAGGTGGTGGTGCTGGCCTCATGAGGGGCTGAGCAGGGCCGCCGAGGTTCAAGTTGAGGCCAGATATGGAAACTGCCGCCGCCCGGCGTTGTAATTGGGCTGGTGGGGGAATGGTATGTTGACCATGGTGGTTGAGGCGGCGCCAACTCCGTAAACCTTGCTGAATTCTTGAATTTCAGCTGGAGTGATGTAGCCCCCTCTTCCAGGAAAGTGGTAATTGTCAGGTTGAATGTTCATTTGAGGTTGCATGGAGTTTTGGGGCATTTCAAGATTGTAGGTGAAAGGGTTCACTGCCCTTGAGTGGCTTGAAGGATATTTTTTCCCTGCAGCGCTCTTTTGGAACACTCGACAAACTACCCACTCATCTTGCTGCATAAGTATTAAAGACAACACGTATAGGTTAATATCAATTTGTAATCTATACTATAACAATTTTTTCATCTTGCAACATGTACAAACTTCTTTTACCTGATTGCAACATGTACGGAATTTAAACTAAAATTGTCCCATAACTTTGCACCTTTATTGAAATGGTCTCATAATTATCAATTTTTCCAATTTAGTCTCATATGTATTCAATTTGATCCAATTTAGTCTCAAACTGCCGGAGGTATCTCAAAATTGTCCAAAACAACGTCAGCGTTTTGAGCGAGTGTCCTACACGCGCCTAATTTTGACCGAATATATGAACCACGTGTCCAAAAACGACGTCGTTTTGAACAATTTTGAGCGACCTCCGGCGATTTGGGACTAAATTGGATCAAATTGAATACATATGGGACTAAATTGAAAAAAGTTGATAATTATGAGACAATTTTGAATAAAAATGCAAAATTATGGGATGATTTTGGTTTAATTCCCCAACATGTACTATACAAAGTTGATCAATTGCAATCTAATTAAATTGTTCTATTTTTGTGGAATATTTTGGCCACACATACCACAATAGTTGGCCGAGGAATACTACCAAAATAGATTTAGGTTGCAATCGATGAACTTCCTATAATACAGATTGTAATTGAATGAAAAATATTGTGAGAGTTGCAGATTTAAAAGAAAAAGGAAATAATCTGTATAAAAAAATATATAAATGCGCACACACACAACCACATAGTATGTTTAGGGAAAAATATTTTTTAGGTCAAGAAAGCTTAAGGAGTCAGTGTTTTAAGAACAATAATTTTACACGTGAAAATATAGGACAATATGTTTGAATTTTTTTAAATATAGGATAATATGCTTTAAAATTTGTAAATGTAGGACAATCGAGTCAAAATAAGCCCAAATTGGGTTGAAATATCACGTGAGTTGCATGACTGTCCTATATTGTTAGATTTACGGACTTGTGAATATATATAGGACACTAAGTTTCACAAATCTATAAATTTAGGACAATCTTGCAAAATTTCAGCCCAATGTGGGCTTATTCGGACTCGATTGTCCTTCATTTACAGATTTTAAAACGTATTGTCCTACATTTTCAAACCTGTAAAATTATTGTCCTTAAAACACAACCTCCAAATTTATTGCCCTAAAAAACATTATTCCCACCGTATGTGTATATAACTATATGCAAATAAACTGTGAATATTCTAACTAAGTGTAACATCTACGAAAACATGGATAGTTCAATTTTTTTCTTACCCACTTAAATGTATAAATTTCACAATCTAGCAAGAAATCTGCATAATTGACTATATATAGATTGTATATGTCTAATTAAGATATATGAAGATCAATTGGGCTTTACTCTTGCAGAATTAAGAAGTTACCAAAATAAAATTATTTTTGGAGAAAACGTATGAAAAGGGAAAAACATAACTCCGAGAGAGCAAAGAAAAGTGTCAAAGATAATTGGTTGAGAACAATTTTGGTTTGTATATATCTACTACTACAAGCAAATCAACTATTGTCTATTTTGCTTTATGTAGTTATAGCCTCTTCTAGAGGAGTAATCATCAAGCATTTATATAAGTATGCTAAGTTAATTTAAGCAAATTAGTACAGTCCTTGAGCTTATAGAAGGGATTTCTCTAATGTATATAAACCTATTCTAACTCAAATGTATATAATATGCTTGTAAATCTGTTTTAGATTGTAGGCAGGCAAAACGCTGGCTAAAATTGAAGTTCTAAATTGCCTTAATTCTATATATACCCCTTCATATTTTTAATCTTATTTCCAAATAATGGCATACACTTAAAATAATTACGCCTATCTAGATTAATTGTACAATTTCATGCACCGTGTACTTCAAATGCATTTTTGAAGTTATTTCATTGAAAACATGAACCACAATCGTTCAGGAAAAACAACAGATATCATTTATATATGCATTAAATTGTATGCACACGAAATTTAGAACCCGTTTAGCCGAGCTTATAACTAAACCCCTTAAAAAAATTATACTATTAAAGAGCTTATAAGTTCTGCAAAATAATTGGCAAATAATTTAACTTCTTTTCTTAACCACACCCAACCCCACTCACCCCAAACACCACAGCACCCCACCCAACATAAAAAAATAAAAAAAAATAAAAATTTATATCAAAATTAAATTAAATAATATGTATCTTAAATTATGAGTTTCTTAGAAACATTTTTAACAACTTGTAAGATACTTAAAAATTACATTTTATAACCTCTTCATACAACTGAATTATAAGATATTAGAGCTTATAAAATGTTTAAAATTAATCTTGAGATACATTTGCGTGAGATAGTCTCACACGGAACATAATTTGGCATTAGTACTTTAACATTTTAGGAAAAGTAAGTGTTAATTTGTGCTTTAGATTGTATTCCATCTCATGTATGAGTCCGTCTGATACGAGTTTTTTCAATAATCTTAGTCAAACGGCCTTATAACTCCCTCGTTTACACTAACTAAAATGATATAGAAGCAAAAAAAATAAAATTAAGAAAGAAAGAAAGAAGACACGAAATAAGAAAAAATAGGAAAAGTAAAAAAAAAAAACCTTGGTAGTTCTGTAGGCGGATTTAGAATGAATACGATATTCATGCATAACCCAGTTAGTTTTTTCTCCCCTAGAGCTCTTCCTCTGTAAAAGACCAAAGTTTTCTTCATTCCGACCAATTGCAAGTCGGAGGTGTTGGTGTTGTATATCTCCTTGTCTTTTCCAGTGGTCTTCCAGTATCCAGTGGTGGTTGCACGGTTTGTTCTCACGCCTGTAGGATACTTCCGGTCACGTAGGCTGAAGAAATACCACTCCTTTTCTCCCATTTTCGCTTTCCCTATATATGTACTTATTCATATATATTATTTTTCAAACAAAATTAATACAAATATATAGGATGCATGTTTATTGGAGGAGCCCAACTACTTGGAAAAAAAAAAATTAGATTTCAATTCGTTCCATTACGAGAAAATTGACCTTTTAATATATAACATATATATCTCGTCATGGTAGTCTTTCTAGGTAAAAGTATTTAATGAAGTTGATGATTTATGTCATTAAAAGTCCTTTTGTTTTAAAAATCAATATTGAACTCACGATGTTCAGATACATTATCTATTCAAAGCCTTTTTATGGTATTGTAAAATCTGGTTCACATGGAAACTCAGAAATTCTGTCATCTTTTTTTTTTGGGTTAAGGAAAATGGTTGTATAGGAAAGGATGCACTATGAGTGAATGGGTTAGAGATCCGTTATTGTATCTCTTGTAATCAGTTATTGTTCGGTCGATCTCTAGTTTTTTTTTTTTTTGTATCTGACTCTGCTGTTTCTTTTTTTCTGAGTTTCTTGAGGCACCCTTTATGCTTTCTTGAACTCAATCTCTTGATAAACTTTTGTATGTTCCCAAAAATACAAATTAACTAACTAAGTTGAAGATTTTGCATATATTCTTCCCTTTTTTTATGAAGTGAAACTAGGCCAATATTTGTTAGAAACCCTAATATTAGCATGTTTGATATTTTCTTTCATCTCAAACCCTAGACATAATATTTTTTTTTGTTTGTACTTGTCTTAAAAAGACATGTTTCCTAATTAAACCTAATTAGACATATATGAAACATACAAGATTTGAAATTACAAGTACCTGGAAGATCCCATGGCTCACACTTATTGAGATCAACATCTCCAACAGCTCTTGATGTGAAACTTGCATCTGAAATCTTGTTAATCAGATAGCAAGTGATGAGCTCTTCGTTGGTTGGGTGAAATCGGAACCCTGGTGGGAGCTTCTCGTCCGTCGCTTCTCTTCCACTTTCCATGCTACCTTGTCTCCACTTTACTCTTTTCTACCTAGTAATTAAGATGAATCCTTCAAGAAACAATATTTGAAATTATAACCAACAAAACCCTAGTTAGATAATGTCAAAAGTGAGAAAACCTAACAAAAACAATAAAGGAAAGCCTTGTACTAGTGCCTCTCTCTTACATGTTTATGCTAAAAGAGAGAGTACAAAATGGAGAAACCATACACGTGAAGATCATGTATATATATAATTTCTTTAATCAGCAAGATTTTGATGATTTAATTGTCCTACAAGAAAATGGGGCTTACTTGAATAAATGTAATGAAAGCTCAGGATGGATTAGAAAAAATATAAGATGAGAGATTTAATTAGCTAAAGTTGGAATCTTGGAAGAGATGTATTATTTCATTCTTGATTGAGGTGGACAAGAAAGTTGGGAATGAAATAATTATGAACAAAGGAAGGAAAAAAGTGGGTAATTTATTTCTATGCTCTTACCTACTATGGGTCTTATACTACAAGGTACTATCAATGGCTGGAAGGCTGTATTGGGCTAGCTATTGAAAAGTCATTAATTAGTGAGTTTAATAGTCTATAATTAACAAATTAAATATATATTTAACATGTAAAATTTATAAGTAACAAGTATATACATTAAGACAAAAACTTCAGTATGAGGCGAAAAGACAACTTATTATAATTAACACCACCACTCCCAAAGCGTGTCAATGCTAGAATTACACTTCATCTCATCATGGCATTTGCCTCACGCAAGAGTGTCTCATATATTAAACATACATGTAAAATTTGTACATATACATGATCAACATGTGGCCACTAACCTTGAAACTTGCAAGGAAATATCCCAGAACATATATATAACCCAGAATAAGTCTA